>BDMV01000012.1:1950272-1988014 GCA_008326285.1 Oryza officinalis | reverse complement strand
AATGAAGCTTGTATGTCAACATGGCTGATTTTGAATTTAGCCTGAGTCTTCTGGAGAATGTACCAGAAATGTAGCCAAGAACACAATGTATCTTAATCAATTTCAACTGCCATGTGAATACGTAACTCTACATTTCGTTTGGTAAGATTTTTCTAAGTCCCAACCTCCAACCATTGCGTACTCTTATCCTACTCTCTGTTTTAAGCAAGCCAGAAGGTTTCAGTTTATCAACACCTGAGGTAACCTGGACAAATAGACCATACTAGTAGGGCATCAACTTTTGCTTGTATGTTTTAATGCTGTTCTTTTTTATTTGTCACCTTCTCAAATAAGGATTTGTCTACATATGAACAAGTATGGAACATCCTATCCTAGGATAGCAATCAAAATCATTTAACCTCACAGTCATAAAATCATTTAGTAAAAAAGCCCAACTTAAGCTGGTAGAACAGTAACCAATCATTTATTTATTTATTTTACAGCCTTAACTCATAAACCTTGATTCAATTAATCTTAGTATTAGAGGAATCAAAGCAATTTTGATATCAGTAGGTACACCTAACATACTACTCCTTCCGTTCCAAATTATAAGGTATATATATTTTTACATGGTGTTCAATGACATATTTTGACTATTAACTTATTTTATGTTATGTTTCCAATGAATATGAAAATTGATATAACATGAAAGTATTTCAAAATATAAATCTAATAATATAACATGCATAATACTTAGCATAGATATGGTTAGTATGATCATTAGTCAAAAGTTACCGAGTTTGATTTTTCTAGAAAATAGGATGCCTTATAATTTGGGACGGAGGGAGTAAATCTTTAAAAAAATATCAACTCTACAAAGACTTTTAGAGCTGATCCCTACCATTTAACCTGTGCTTTCATGGATGATACATCGTGCTGACTGAGGCCATCAGGAACCTGATAATATGGACAAAGAATACTTACTTTATACATGTCTGATCATGGGAGAAGAATAGTAAATAAAAGAAAACTGGGAATAAAGGAGTGATTGAACTTGGCGTGATGCGCCATTAGAATATGAACATATTTGCAAGTGCTAATAGAAATGGTAGTATTGCAATGCGGCACATTTTTTCAGTCCAGATATAAGATACTCATCAGTATGCCAAAAGAAAGAGAGAACAAAAAGACAAAAGTGTGTTGATAATCAGGTTGGTTTACAATACACTATACCCCTTACAAAAATGACTGAATTAATCACATATAAGTACATAACAGGAGAAATCCAATAAAAAGGAACATTGCAAGTGTTGCTCTAGCTTCAGTAACAACAGATTGGTTTCAATTGCAGAGGGGTTCAAGGCTGAGGAAAGTTACATAAGTGATGCAATTAACACCTATAATTTTTCATATTCGAAACCCATTTTTTTTGTCATGGAACACACCAAAGAAACCTTGTATTGCACTAATTGGATAACCTCTAATTAGGGTGTAAATGCATGCTGATAGATTGTCACAGACCTACAGTAGTAGGTACAGTAGCTGCATGTAGCTAAGTGAGCTGCATATATAGGTGTAGAAGTTACCATGGATGTGGATTCGAAGTTGAGGAGGTCGTGCGCCAGGGCGGCGACGCCGACGGTGGACGGCGTGACGCCATGGGGGCCGAGAGGGTGCTGCTGAGGCCGATCATGGTAGTGAGCAGGCCTGGATGTTGGCTGGTAGTAGGGGTAGTGATCGCCACCGCTGCCTTCTCCCTTGAAGCACCTGAGGATGTTTCCCATGGATGCTTTCTTCTTGCTCTAGGCTCGGTGCAGCTTAGCTACCCGCTCTCTGCTCACTTGCAGCCATGGCTGATTGGCTTACTTCGCTTGTCTCTCCGCAGTTTCGGAATGAAAAGCAAAGAGAAAGGAAAGGTAGTGTGGGTCCCACTGGCCTGCTACAAGTGGCAAGAAAAAGAGGAGATACCCTCTCTAGGCTTTCACTCAGATAGCTCATTGACCAACTATACAACATTGACTCATTGACCAAATATGACACTCTGCCTGGGATTAAATAAAGATGAAATTTTAGCCACCAGCTTTCAAACAGTAGTAATTACCGTGTTGCGTGTTTGGTGTTTATGTTTTCATGTAGTGAAAGAAAGACAATCATCAATCATACTACGGAGTAAAGACCAATTTGAATCAATGGATTTATGTAGGAATTTTATATGATTTAAATCTTATAGAAAATTTTTTTATATAACCATTTGATTTAAAGGATTGGAGTTTTTTAAATCCTATGAAATTCCTATGGAATGACTCATTGCATGTAGATTTTAAAGAAAACTTAGCAAAAGCTTTAATTTCTCGAAAAATTTTCTTTGAGTCTATCTCTTTCATCCGATTCCTGTGTTTTTCCTACGGTCCAATCAAACGGTCATTACTGTGTTTTTCTATGTTTTGCAATCTTCTGTTTTACACTTGTATTCCTATCAGAATCCCATGTTTTTCTTATTTCTCCGTTTTTCCAATCCTACGATTCAAATAGGGTCCTAATATTGTCATATCAGAATATATTACTCCAGTTTCTATAACAATTATTGATATTTCCAAATTTCAGTGAAAATTTTCACAATTGGATATGTTTAAGATTCATACACCTTCATCATCATCCTTCAGCTCCGATGACCGTGAGCCAATAGGTTTACTCACAGCTCCATTGGATATGTTTACTCATTTTCTGCCACCTCAGTTGAAATAGGCTTCAGTTGCAGTTGAAATATCCACTCTCTGTAGTAGTAGTAGGTTGTAACATCTTTCGAAATGCCCACTGATAATTAAGTTGGCACTGTACTTGATTGTCTCCTTTCCCCGGTGATTAAGGCCAAAGTTGTCGACGGTTCCAAGTGCCATCGTCATGTTTGTCTGTAGCACCTATAGTTGGCCGAAGGACCCGAGACCTGACGACCTGGCCTACGGCACGAAGTTTTGGCCCGATCTAGACACGACATGGCTTGATTGGTGTTAGACCCATGCTGGCCTGGCCCGACCATTGGGTCATGCTTAGGCCTCTGTCTTGGCACGATGGGTTGGCCCAGCACGACCCGGAGATGAGGGAGGCAACATAGACTTATTTCAGCCATATATAAGACACGACCCAAAGAGTAGGGAAGCAAAATAGACTTATTCCAGCCATGGAAAAAGTACACCAAAGGTCCCCCAACTTGACAGGCAGATACAAAATCGTCCTCCAACCGCAATACCAGATACCGGACGTCCCTTAACTGTCAGAACCGGGTATTTTTCATCCCAAGGCAAGATTGGAGCCGGATTTGTCCGACGTGGCACGTTGACCTCGGTCTTCGGCGCTGAGTCAGCACGAGCACGGGTGGGTAGTTAGGGTAGTTAGGACTGAGTGTTCCCTCCTCTCAGTGTTCTCTCTTCTCAGTGCTCAGTCTTCTCTCTCCCGAACCCTAGATCGACTAAGGCGACGCGGGTGGCGACGGAGGGGCGGCGGGGGCAGCGAAGGGGGGGCGGCTTAGGGGGCTGGCGACGACGTGACCGGCGGAGGGGGCGGCGGAGGGGGGGGCGGCGGAGGGGGCTGGCGACTTGGTGACCGGCTTGGAGCTCGGAGTCACCGCAGACAACATCGAGCTTGGCGGCGTACCACCTCGGCCGACCTCAAGTGGGAGTCGGCGCTCTGTGGGGCGGCCGGCGGGGGTATCGTTGGCAAGGAAACCCACGCAATCGGAAGTCTGATCCGAACCCGATTGGCAGGTATTCCCTTTCTTCTCTGTGGTTGCATGGTATCAGTGGGATGCGGGGAGAATAATATTTAACTTTGTTAGATTGCTTTTGGATCTGAGAATTGGTAGAAGTTGGGATTTATTTAGTTAGTGATGTACCTGATTAGGGATATTTTATTCTCACTTTTTTGGGCAAAAGTAGGGATTTGGATTTGATATGCCAGATTGAATAACCCTAAGTCATTCTTTTATGTTGTTCTGCATGAAGGGGATGGACATGTTGGACACTCTTGTAGTTAGGTTTCATATGAAGGGGGTATTCCTTTTAGATGGGACCGAGAAAAAATATTGTGGTGGATCTGAGGCCCTATCCTATATTGGTAGAGACAAGGTATCTTTGCCCGAGTTATTTGGACACCTACGTGATCATTGTAGTGTGCTGTCTGAGACCTTGTTGCACTGGTTGTTTCCTGGTAGAGATTTGCAAACAGGTCTTCGTGCTCTTTCGAATGACCAGGCTTGCAAGCTCATGTGCGATTGTACTGGAGAATTGGAAGTTGCTGATGTCTATGTGGAAGAACCAGAAATTGTTGATTTATGTGATGGGTCAGCTGATGATAGTGATTATGATGCAGACATGGAACTAGAAGTGGACAGTGAAGAGGAGTGTGCAAACATGGATGTTGAAGTTGCTGGTGAGGCTGTTGGTAGTGGGTGCAAGGGTAAAACAGTTGAAGTTGATGTTGGTGGTAGTGGATCTAAGGGCAGAATAGTTAAGAAAGTTGATGAGGCTGGTTGTAGTGGATCTAAGGGTAAAGCTGTTGAAGATAAGATGATTGTGCTTTACCATGATGAAAAAGCACCCATTGCAAGCCAGCCACCCTCTGAAAGTGAAGATGACAGTGATTACATTCCTGGGGATGATGCCCAGTCAGATGATGAGAAGGAGGCTATAGAGATAGAGAAACACTATAAGGAGGTTAAGAGAAAGGTCAAGGCAGGGCAGCTAGATGATCTTGATGATTTTTTCTTGCAAACTCAGAGGGTAGAACCAAGTATGGCAGGTGGTGTTGAAGAAGGATTTGAGACCCCATATGCAGACAGTGATGAATATGACTCTATGGATGAAATGGGCAGTGATGGGGAGGTGAGAAGTACAAAAAGTAAGCACCCAAGGTACAAGAAGAAGTTAGGTGTCCCTACATTTGAATTGGGGATGAAGTTTGACTGCAAGAAACAATTCAAGAAAGCCATCACCAGATATGCTCTTGCTGAGAAGAAAGTCATCTACTTTATTAAGGATGATGGCAAGAGGGTTAGGGCAAAGTGTGATTGGGCTAGTTGTCCTTGGGTATGTCTTCTTTCAAAGAATTCAAGGTCAAACAGCTGGCAGATTGTAACATTTGATAGCATGCATGCTTGCCCGCCTAGGAGGGGCAACAAAATGGTTACATCTGTAATCATTGCTGAGAAATATGGGAATTTCATCTCAGCCAACCCTTCTTGGCCCCTAGCCCATATGAAAGCAACAGTACAAGAGGAAATGTTTGTAGAAGTATCCTTTGCTAAGTTGAAGAGAGCAAAGTGGCTTGTCATGAAGAAGAAGATGGATGCAACTGTAGGGCAGTATCAAAAGCTCTACAATTATCAACTTGAGCTGCTTAGGAGCAACCCTGGTAGCACAGTGGTTGTTAACAAGGAGATTGGAATGGATCCCTCAGTGTTCAAGAGAATATACATTTGCCTAACTGCATGTAAGAAAGGGTTTTCAAGTGGATGCAGGAGGGTAATTGGACTAGATGGTTGCTTTTTCAAGGGAGCAACTAATGGGGAGCTGTTGTGTGCCATAGGGAGGGATGGTAATAATCAGATGTATCCTATTGCATGGGCTGTGGTAGCTAAGGAGAATAATGAGGAATGGGATTGGTTTATGGACCTGATTTGCAGTGACCTCAAAGTTGGCACAGGAGATGGTTGGGTCTTCATTTCAGACCAACAGAAGGTTATGTGTTTACTTATTTTCAGTTTAAAACATTGTGCTTTTCAGACCTAAGTACATGTTGCTGACCTGTATGTCTTCTTCAATTGTAGGGTATCATTAATGCTGTCCAGAAATGGACACCTGAGGCTGAACACAGGAACTGTGCTAGGCATATATATGCCAATTGGAAAAACTACTTTCCTGACAAGCAACTGCAGAAGAAATTTTGGAAGTGTGCAAAAGCTCCTTGCAGGATGTTATTCAATCTAGCAAGGGCTAAGCTTGCTCAGCTCACACCAGCTGGAGCACAGGCTATCCTCAACACACATCCTGAGCATTGGAGCAGAGCATGGCTGAGGTTAGGTTCTAACTGTGATTCAGTGGACAATAATATGTGCGAATCTTTCAACAAATGGATACTAGAATCTAGGTTCTATCCTATCATCACAATGCTAGAGACAATTAGGAGAAAAGTCATGGTTAGGATTAGTGATCAGAAAGCCAATGGTACTAGATGGACAACTGCTGTGTGCCCAGGAATACTTAAAAAACTTAATGTGTACATCAATGAATCAGCTTTTTGTCATGCCATTTGTACTGGAGATGACAACTTTGAGGTTAAGCACCATGATCATAGGTTCACAGTCAACCTAGAAAAAAAAAGGAATGCTCCTGTAGATACTGGCAACTCTCAGGATTGCCATGCCCTCATGCTATTTCATGCATCCACTTTAGAACTAACAAGCTGGATTACTGCATTGCTCCCTGTTACTTTGTGGAAGCTTTCAAAAAGACCTATGTCCATTGCCTTCAGCCATTAGAGGGTATGAGTGCTTGGCCTGAGGATGATAGGCAGCCACTCAATGCTCCTCGTTACATAAAAATGCCAGGCAGGCCTAGGACTGAAAGGAGAAGAGAAATGCATGAACCTCCCAAGCCAACCAAATTGTCAAAGTTTGGAACAGTTATAAGATGCACAAGGTGCAAGCAGATTGGCCACAACAAGTCCAGTTGTGCCAAGCACAATTCTGCTGGGTCAGTCCTAGGTGGTTCTCAACCAGTGCCATCTCCAAGTCAGCACATGGTGCTGTCTAACACAGGAGGGAGTTCTGCTAACAGCAGGAAGAGGAAGGCTACCTCACAAAGTACTACAAGTGTTACCCAACAATCCAGAGCCAAGAAATCAAAAACCAATGTAAGACTGTCCTGATTCCCTTTGATTCACTTTTAACTAGTGAATGCCACTTGCACAGTTTCAACTAGTGCTAATTTACTTTTCCTTTCAAATTATTGTACTGCATGCACAGGTGGAGACCCAGGGGCTTGTTAGGGTTAATGCCACTGCTAAGGTGTGTACTGATCAAGGTGGTTCTGCAAGTGTTGATCTACAAGAAATAGTGTCATATTCCAAGAGCTCTTCAAGTGCATCTGTAAGACTCACATCTGGCAAAGCATCAGTGTGTGTCTCAGCTCAAGAACCTACACAGAACAAGGCAAAGAGGAAATCTGGTGGGGCTCTGATTCTTATGCCCCCATGGGAAAGTGATAAACTGTGAACATGTAATGTTAGATCTAATCCTGTAATGGAAGTCCTTATTGTATGATGTAATGGCAGACAAATTAGGCCTCTATTCCAGTTAGCTTGCTGTCATGCCAGACATTATGGTCATGCTTGCTATCCTTCCATCCAGATGTGATGTAATGTCATACTATCCCTTTTGTGCATGCCAGACTATCACTTATGTGTGGCATAATTATGGAGAATAATATTTCCTCTATTCCAACTATCTGTGCTGAATGATCCAATCTTTTGAGCTTGTGTGCAATTTACCTCTACCATCTGCCAAACTCATGTCAAAAATTACAACTTTTTATGCATTTAATCCAGTAGCTCTTGTTTACAATTCTCAAGTCTAGCAGAACAACTTCTGAAATGTTCATACATATTTTCCAAACATACACCATTCATTCAGAAAAGTCATACCGGATGATTCATACAACTACCAGGATACATGAAGTTCATTCCATACATCAGCTTCCTAATACATACCTAACACATGGTTCATACAGCTCCAGCAATCTCAAGTCTTGCCAAACAACAGTACAAACAACACAACCACACAAGACAGAACACCTATTACAAGCTTTTGGTTCATGGCCTTCAACCTTCTAATTTCCTCATTCTTCACAGCAATCACATTCCTTACATCTTCTACCTCTTTCCTCTGTTGTTCTCCATGCGCCCTACTCTGTGCAACCACCTCTTCCAGCCATTCATTCTTCCTCCTCAATGAGGTCACAATGTCACGCAAATCATTCAACAACTCCTTGATGAAATTGCTCGTCGGCTCGTCGTACCAATCCCAGAAATCACACCCCCCTTCCTGCAAGAACAAACTACCCTTTCAACCCCGACGAATGGCCATTATTCTAAAAACCCCCAAAAATCACAAAATCCATCACTTACCCGAGCTTTTTGACACTTATAATACCGCCGCCCAGGGTTGTCGTCGCTCCACGAGATCCACCGCGCCGCCTTTGCTGGGGGACGGCAACACGGCACATCACCGCGGGTTGGTACTCCAAAGGACCAACCCGATAAGGAATGGGTGAGGCCTTCTTCTGACGGGAGGATGACGACGAGCCATCGCTCATCGAGCTCGCCATCACCGTCGCGCCACTTGCCAGATCTTGCCCGCCGCCGCGCGCCGCTTCCTAGATCGTGCTCGCCGCCGCGTCGCTTGCTTGTTCTTGCTCTAGGGTTTCGCTGGAACCGTGCCAAATCGATGTGTCTTTATGTCCTAACTACCCACCCGTGCTCGTGCTGACTCAGCGCCGAAGACCGCGGTCAACGTGCCACGTCGGACAAATCCGGCTCCAATCCTGCCTTGGGATGAAAAATACCCGGTTCTGACAGTTAAGGGACATCCGGTACCTAGTATTGCGGTTGGAGAACGATTTTGTATCTGCCTGTCAAGTTGGGGGACCTTTGGTGTACTTTTTCCTTCCAGCCATATATAAGATACGGCCCAAAAATAAGGGAGGCAAAATAGACTTATTCCAAGGACAAGCACGATTGGCTAATCATGCCTTCGGGCCGGCCCAGCACGACCCGACTCTTATTGGGCCGTGCCTGGGCCATAGGTGTAGAGCCCATGGGCAGGCACGGCCCGGCTCGACATGTCGGTCGGGCCATGCCGGCTTGATTGGTCTTGGACTATGACTTGGCTATGCCTGGGCCGGGCCAAGCCGGGCGGGCCTTTTGGCCATCTATAGGACTACCACCTACGTCATGGACTTGATCAGGATTACGACTTTGGGGATTAGGCAGGTTAGAGATTTTTTTTTGCGGGGAAAGAGAATTCATTAATCACAATAGGAATTGTTGCATTCTTTTAAATCAATCAAGGATCCAATATTTTATTCCCTAAAGAAAGTCTATTGTAAATCATTGATTTAATTTAGAGTAATTAACTAATAAAACCTTAATTAAAACTACTCAACTATCCTAAAAATAAAAAACAGCCTTCAATGGAAGAGTATCCTTTTTTTTTGCAAAATTTCTGTATGTTCTCAATTGAACTTAATTGAACAAGTCAAGCAATTCTATTTGGTTAGAAAAAATTTGTCCTCCGCCATATTTTCTTTCCCTCTGTTTGTCCACTATAAATTAGGATAAAATTCAGAATTATTGTGAATTCACTCCAATCGAAGGTGAAAGAAGAATCAAATATTGAGTAATCAAATCATTCATCCTTTAGATCTTTTGAAAAAGGATTAATTGGACAAGAATAAAGAGTGTCCCATTCTACATGTCAATACCGACGACAATGAAACTTTTAGTAAGAGAAAAATCCGTCGACTTTATAAATTGTGATGGTTCAAGTCAAGTCCCTCTATCCCCAATAAAAAGCTCATTCGTCATGAATCAACGGCGAGACACAAGTCGTCTCATGTCCGAGCCAAAAACCCGAATGTTCACCTTTTCTCCCTAAGTTGGCTAACTCATGACTAATCCTATTTTGATCGCGATGTATCTTGATGAACTTTATGCTTCTCTATCCATGAACAAGCTGCTGCATCTCTCTGCAGGTTAGAGATTAGTTGGTGAATTGCCGACATTTTTTTGCACCAGCAGTCCAGCACAATATCATTGTAGTACCAAACATTCTGAAGAAATTTCTTTATTGAGATAACATTCTGAAAGCCAAAATGGGATACGCTTTACTGTACTTGAACATGATGTATGTCATGTGCATACTTGTACATATTCCTGATTGGAGATCACATATTATGATACACTTCACTGTGTCCAGCGTATATCAAAGCAAGACTATGCTATGCAAGCCTAAAGGGAAGTAGAATACAGAAGCTTGACAAAAATCCTAATAAGAACACTAATGCAGCAGAGAAGAGAAGAGAAGAGAAGAGAAGAGAAGAGCAGAGGTGGGTGAATGGGCTATATAGTCAATGATCGACGTCGTTCCTGATGGCGGCCTGCTGCTGCTGCTGCTGCTGGACGACGAGGATGGAGACCTTGGCGGCGAACTCGGCGGAGGCAAGCATGTCGCCCAGCACTCCCAGCTCCGGGCACTCGCTCCACTCCGACAGCCCGCTCGTCAACGCCGCCAACGACCCCTCCACGCCGTCGCCGCCCTCCCCTCCGCCTCTCCTCCCCACCACCAGCAGGTCGAACTTGTCGCTCATGGCGCGCACCACCGACGCCGTCCCTTCCCCGTCCTCCACCGTCTTCTCCACGTACGCCACCCTCTCCTCGCTGCTGTACCTCTGCCAGAACTCCTGCAGCGCCTCCTCGTCCCTCATCTCCTCGCGCCCTCCCATCCCCACCCAGTTCCGCAGCTTCAGCCGCACCACCGTCACCGTCACCGTCACGCCGCCGCACTCCGCCATCCGCGCCACGTACGCCAGCGCCTCCCGGTCGTCGGCGCCGCCCAGGAAGTACATGGCCACCCGCTGCAGCGTGCTGTTGGACGCCGTCGCGCACGCCGACCCGCCGGCGAGGCCGTGGTCGATGAGGATGGCCACCGAGCACGGCGCGTACTGCAGCACCGATCGGTTGATGGCGCGGATGGCGTTGTTGGCCGTGCTCCGCGCGCCGTCCGACGACTTGTGGAAGGGGAGCAGGATGAGGTTGGCCTTGCGGCTGTGCGCCAGGAGGCACACGTCGTGGTGCATGCTGCTGTACGGCGACGCCACCACGTACGGGCTCACCGTCACCGCGCCCAGCGGCGCCTGCTGCTCGAAGTACCGGAACGCGTTCACGATGCGGTCGGACGGCGTCGGGTTGCCGCAGCTGCTCCGGGACTTCCTGTGGGGCTTCAGCACCGACGCCGCGTGGCCCACGAGCTCCGTGAGGTGGAGCACGATGAGCGACACGGGGGCGTCGCGCGACGAACCCGACGCCTCGATCAGGTCCAGCAGCGGCGCGGCGTGGTCCTCGCTGAAGAGGCACGCCATCACGCGCAGTTCCGAGTTGAGCCACGCCCCCTCCATCGTCCGCCGCTTCGCCCGCGCGAACCTCCCCGACGGGTCGTACAGCAGCTTGATCAGCGGCGTCGCCACCGCCGTGATGACCACCATCGACAGCGTCAGCGTCGAGTAGTGCTCCGCCGTCGCCTTCATCGTGTCCCCCCAGTTGTTGATGGCGGCCACCTCCACGATGCCCCGGATGTTGAGCATCAGCGCCAGCACCGTGGCCTCCCGGAACGGCATGGCGAAGAAGAGCCCCGCGGCCACGCACCCCACCATCTTGCCGGCGACGCACAGCGCCACGAACAGCTCCAGCGCGCAGAACTTCTCCTCGTGCTCGCCGCTGGCGCCGAGCAGTCCCAGCTGTGCCAGGTCGGTGCGGTAGCCGGCCAGCGCCATGTAGACCGGCAGGAAGAGCGCGATGAAGAAGGAGTCGAGGCGCTCCGTGAGGGTGGCGCCGATGGGCATGCCGCCGGGGAGCGCGAGACCGAGCATCATGGGGCCGATCATGAACTTGAAGCCGATGACGTCGGTGACGAGCGCGGAGAGCAGCGCGGCGATGACGACGACGACGAAGGAGCCCTCAGAGAGGAGGTCCCCGGGCTGGGTGCGCTTGCGGGCGATGTAGCGGCCGGCGGGGCGCGCGACGAAGGCGACGAAGAGGACGAAGGTGGCGAAGGAGGCGAGCACCTTGGCGGTGAAGAGCGGCGACTTGGCCTCCGTGACGAGGAAGGCGGCGGCGAAGCAGGCGCGGAGGAACCAGGAGGTGACGTCGGTGATGAGCGAGGCGTTGAGGGCGACGCGGCCGAGCTCGGAGTTGAGGAGGTCGAGCTCGGCGAGGGCGTCGGCGACGACGGGGAAGGAGGAGAGGGAGAGGCGGACGGCGAGCTCGGTGATGAGGGAGGAACCGCGGAGGTCGGCGGGGAGGGAGGGGTTGAGGGCGTGGAAGACTGGGAGGGTGACGGCGAGCGGGACGAGGGAGCCGGCGAGGCCGACGGCGAGGGCGCGGGCGGTGGGGCGGCGGAGCAGGGTGAGGTCGGTCTTGACGGCCATGGAGAAGAGGAAGAGGATGAGGGCGACGAGGGAGACGCTCTCGAGGATGTAGGTGCCGCGCTCGGAGAAGAGGGCGGTGCGGAGGTGCGTGTTGCGGCCGAGGACGGAGGGGCCGAGGAAGATGCCGACGAGCATGTGGGTGACGAAGCGGCACTGCCCGAGGCGGCGGAGGACGTGGTGGGCGGCGGCGGAGAGGGTGAGGATGATGGACACCTGCACCAGGAGGAGCGGGAGGGAGAAGCGCAGCGGCTCGTCGCCCAGGAACATCCCCTGCGAGTTCACCAGGTTGTTGTCATAGCACGCCGCCACCACCGGCTTCACCGTCTCCGCCCCCGCCCCCGACAGGTTTGCAGCCGCCATGGATGCGATCAAACTAAGCTAATTAATAATGTCCTTCAATTCTTGTCGTTAATTGTTGGAAGTTGGAATGATCTAGCAGATCAGGAGCATTGCAGCGTGCACGAGGGAAGCCATGTAGCTTGCTAGTGTGTGGTCTGGAAGGTGAAGAGAGAAGCCATGGTTGTTGTTGAGCTATTTTTAGTTGTGCGGATGAGAGGGCAAATAGAGAGATCGACGACGAACGCATGTCGCGTGTCCGCCATTGTTGATTGGAAGGAGCAAGAGGCCGGAAGCCAAGCTGGAAGACGTTTCAACAACTGGGCCCAGCAGTCAGCCAGCATCGTGTGCACGCCAACAAGGATCGACGGGCCGCACGTATTCCATATGGGAATAAGTCCACTTAGACTCCGGCCGAATCTATTTCGTATCCCAAAGACACAATACCGAATATCTAGACCTCCTAACTATTAAAACTGGTGCAATTTGACTCCCTCAGCGGTTTTGAAGGGCGGTTTCACTGACGTGGCACTTTGACCTAGTCTAACTAGCTGAGTAAGCATGTGGAGCCCACCTGTCAATGACCCTTATCTTTCTTCTCTTCCTTTCCTTTCTCCTCCTCACTTTCCTCTCCAAGGGAAGCAGCAGGGCAGCGGTGGGATGTGGTATGATGATGGCGAGCGGCATCGGCGTGGTCCTCCAAGAGCTTGCCCGGCCGACCGCGATAGGGAGAAGACAAGGAGGCTGCGGGGGTGGGGCCGATCGCGACAGGGCGAAGCAGCAGCAACAGAAACTCGCCGCCTGCAGCCTTCTTGGCCGCCACCATGGCATGGGAAGAGGGGAGAGGAGGGCGATGGTGAAGCATCAACATCGTGGATGAGATCTGGACGCACTTGTTGCCGCCTTACTTCTTGGACATGAGGTGGAGGCAACTCGCAACCAGCGAGGAGCGCATCCGCAACGACGAACGCAATGGCTGCGGCGGTGCACGAGCACGACGAGGTCGATGACAACGTGCACGAGAGGAGTGGCTGGGCATGTGTTTCCCGCAACTTTAGATTCCCTCCCGCAACTTGGGCGGTCCTTGCTTTCCGGGGGCAAAGAGCAGCACAACAATCGCCTAAATTTGAAATAATCAGGTGATCACCTCACGCATAAGCATAGCGATGGGAAAGCATAGCAGTTCAAGGGTTCGAGAGTTTTGAATTAACCATAAAAACTATAACTGTGACATACACACTTAATTTGGCAATGCATTCTATGATTTCATAAGCTTAGTTTTAGGTGGAGATGGTGTAATTCTAGTACAAGACTCTTGCCAGTAAAAAGAAAAATCTGTAATCTTAGTACTAATACCTGTCTAACGACAGTGACAGCGGTTGTGCCACTACAAATGCAGTCAATTCAAGAATGTTGCCTCAGCTCCTCATCCACACCCTCAAATGTCTTACATATATGTTCTTCCAGGTGGATAACAATTGCTTCTCATCGCTTGTACCACTGAATGAGGTGCAGTCTTATTTATCCAGGGAATCCTTATCTGTGTTGATGGAGTGATCTTGTTCAGTTTTCTGCGTCAAAGAGAAGGATTGTTTCATCAGAGGGGCGTCACGAACATGGCGAACACCTTCCCTTCAAAGATTCAGGAATAGGAAAGATATATCAAGTGAAACGTGCAGATCAAAATGAAAAAGGGAAAGGGGAAATGTACTTGCATTGGAGGTGCAAGCATAGACATTCAGGCACAATCGAAGTAAATAAAGGTTATTACAGAAATGCAGGTTCAATTCAGGTTACAGAATTTCAACTTCAGCAAAAGCAGAGATGAATCTAGTGTATGGACAGTATTCAGCTTGTAGTAATCAAGCAAAGCCCCTTTTTAGCATTAGCCTATTCCTCCATGGCAATCTTCAGTTTGTATACATAATAATGGTACAAAAATTAGAGACATGTTATCAGATATAAGTTTCATACCTTTTGCACCAGAACTGCAAGCACTATCAAAGTGGGGGGAACATTTTGCACTTGGGCAAATTAGTACTAGAAAGTATTGACCCATGGCAAGAGAAATCTTGTGAAAAAAAGATCAATCCGCAACTTCTAACTTCGTTAGCAACCATAATTCACAGAGTTAGTTAATGGGCTAGCTTATATGCTAGCCATAATGGTCTTTACAGAATCCAAGATTCTGTAGTAGTGATAGAATAGCGCAGAGAGCTCGCCCTCCAAGCCATCACGGTGGTATCTGTTGCTGCCAGAAAGGTTGTTGCACGGGCTGCCCCCGATCACCAGGTCAGAGCCACCAAATCTTCTGATGAATAGTTCAATTCTTTCAGCAGTAAGATTTTGAACATGTGATTTCAATCAGCGTGCCAGTTTGGGTCTGGTCCCACCAACTCCTCAGCAACGTCATGTTTGCCTCTGATATTTCGACTGAGACCTCTGCTCCTCCAATACCAGAAAACAAGGACAAGACGTTCATGCCATTAGGGAACATGTCCCTCAGCACAGAGAGGTGGTATGCAACTGTATCAATTTGGAATGAATTCCCAAGAGCTCTATATCTCGCTGTCCTGCTAACTCCCCTGATATGATTCCTAGGGTATCCTAATAGGAATTCCATCTCATCAGGCTCTAGAGTAGCAACCTTATTCTTTCCAACCCAGACAAGGTTCCACTTCCTACATTCTTCCAAGACACTCTTCTGAACTGTTGGAGGTGGTGCATCACCGAATCTACCAAGAGCACATCGTATCCGTTCTGTATGCTTCGCGCTTGCCACATAAGTTTGCAAGCAGTTGAACTGCCTTCTTGGATCCCAGGAGGGCCACCGCATCTTAGTGGAAGGAAAGGCTTCCGATATTGTGTTTGGGGGAATGGGAAGAACAGGTGAACTGTTCTCAATCGGCAGGTTATGAATGTAACCCTCTTCCTAGCAGCAGCACAGAAGTATTTGGAATCTACGAACTCAGGATAAATGTCATACAAGAACCTTGAGATGGTCGTCCATACACCTTTTGGAGTTAGGGCCACGTTTTCATAGTAAAAGAATGGTGGTCCAAGAGCCTGGTCAGGAAGGTTTCTGTGGACTGACCTTAACCTGTCACTGGGCAAGCTGAATCCCACCATTGGATTTGGAAGAGGCATTGGCTCTTCATGGCTGCCGTCAAATGGCACTTGATTCCATTGTGGCCTACTTCCATACCGCTTTCTCTTTTTCTTACTTCTATCTATTAATTTTGTTTTCTTTCTTCCTCCAAAGGAACTAAACTCTGTATCCCACACAATCATAAACATGATGCCAGTGGCATTACATTAAATAAATGAAAACAATTTCATGATTCAGATGCTCTATAATCACAAGGTACCCATACCTCATAGTCAGATAAGTTTGCAAAATAACCATTTCCTGCAATCCCTGGTGCATAGATTGACTCAACCAACAAATCTACAGACACATCCAGACCTGCCAAATTTAACCTAGCATAGGCAGTACAAGGCTCCTTCCTGTAAAATCAAAGTGTGTTTGATTCTTTTGTTGTGATGAACAATTGGCATCTGAGGTTATTGGTTTGATATTTGGAGATTATTGGCGAAGTGGTTTGTGAGATGATTGAATTTTCAGACGGTGAACAGGAGCTACTGTTTTTGTTGGGTCCGGTCAGACCGGGCAGGTAAGGCCGGTCAGACCGGAGGTGTGTGCGCGGTCAGACCGGCCAGCCCGCGGTCTGACCGGTTGACTCTTTGTCGGTTTCGGTTTCGGGTTGTTTTATTGAATATCCGTGGTTAATTCATGTTTATGGCTTCTAGATGGATATTATGCGTATGTAATGCTGTTGTGTGCTAACAATGAGTCAAGTTGGTGATAGCTTGTGCTCGGATATGGTTTCTTTATTTGATTCATGTGTAGGTAATCTTTACGTCTCGGGAGAGTATTGCCGGTGATGGATCGGGAGTCAACTTGGAGATAAGGTGACGTCCGGACGGTCAGATATCATGCGGGATACTTAGGCTAAAGATTAATGCACATGGTTGGTGAAGTTTCCATATGGCATACGATGGAGATATTGTGTGCGTATGGGATGTGGAGTCGAATTTGGAAGGAGTCCAAATTTGGTACAATTGGAATATGTAAAATTGGTTTCTTGTACGGGAAGATTTCCTAGGTGGATTAGGACTTCTTGTATAAGTTTGATTTGTGGCTTTAGGCTGCCTACCTCATGTATAAATAGAGAGGGAGGGTGTGACCTCCCGGTATCGCTTTGGAGAGCATTGAGTTGAAAGTTTAGTTAGAGTTTCGAATTTAGTTGAGATTTTCGTGAGGAGTGCTATTGTTGCACTTTGTAAACACAGAGAGAAGTAATAAAGTTGTCATCTACTTTGAGAGATCTTCAATTTGTGTTTGCTCGGGTTCGGCGGTCTAACCGGCGAGTCATAGGCGGTCAGACCGGCGCATCGAAGCGGTCAGACCGGCGGGGACACGGCGGTCAGACCGGTGACGGTGGCAGGAGGCAGAGGCGATTTTGGAGCCGTCAGACCGGGGAATCAATACCGGTCAGACCGACGGCACAGCGCGGTCAGACCAGCCGATTTATTTTGGTCAGACCGATCTACATCGATTTGAGAGTAACTTTTAATTCCGCTAAAAGTTTTGGTTTTGGGGTACTACAACCATTCACCCCTCCTCTGGTTGGTTTAGTTAACTCTAAACCAACCATTGCAACCATTCAATTATAGGCATTCAGTTGACTATCTTTCATCATTACTTGGTTTGGATACGACCTTGTAGAATTATATAATCATCTCTCTGATGGTTCTGTAGTAGTTCTGCTAACTCTCTCTCACTATAATGGCACCATACAAAAATGCCAGCTGAAGAAACATGGAAGCAAGAGTAGGATCGACAAAGCTCCTTTAAATACCCTACAGGAGCAGGTACTGTTTTATAGATAACCCAAAAAAACTGCAGCATTACAGTACAGGTAAGCATGTACACTTGTTTACTAAATAAAAGTGGAATAGAACATAAGTCACAAAACCTTCCAATTTATGGGACCAGTAGATCATTTAGATAAGTACTAATAAGGAATGTGTGCTTGGCATGAAACAAGTGCAACAAAGGTTCGATTATGATCAGGTAAATTGGTTGAGAAATAGACACAGCAAGTAGATATAAATATATAATGACCAAGGAGGGAATCATGTAAAGACCTCATCACCAGAACCATCAGAGTAAGGAGCCCTGTCACAATTGTCAACAGTATCATCCTCGTCCCAATTAACATCCTCCTCCTCATCTTCTTCTTCAAGAATCTGGGGGTCACAGGCAAAAGGAGAGCCGTTACCCACTGAAGGGTCACAGCATATCGCCTGCATTATAGTAGTATTACACAACATGACTTGTACAATAGAGCATTAGATAATAAACGAAGTGATGCAACCACGTGAGCAAATACCTGATAAGTGAGAAGTAACTCAAGCAATTGCTCTGTATCTGTGTCCCCTGAAAGAAAAGGCAACAGTTGAAACAAAAGATGCAAAATGCAACCTAAGCAAATAAGGAAATGTATTATTGTTATCATTACCAATCTCCTTGACAGCTCTGAAGACCATCTCTCTTGAGAAACCCATTCCCAGAAAGTAAGCAACCAAAGCTGATGGTGCTGATCCATTGGCCTTCCCAATAGCATCCTTTAGACAAACGTCATATTATGATTATAATTATAGCAAGGTAATATCATGGTTTAAACAAATGTCCAGCTCGTGTGTGTTCAACTAGACTTATATCTCCTAGCTGCAGCCTGGATCTGATGGACGGACCAGGCACATCCGTGTTCCAAAAGGCTGGAGCAGACGAGGCCTCAGACTCACCATCAGTATCCCACTCGAACTCGCTATCCTCATCGCTGTCGCTAGCCCAGTCCTGTAACATAAGTTCAGCACCTCATACTAAATATCTCGAGTACCAGTGGAAATAAGGCAATTTCAGAGGAGAAAAAAATAGCGAAAGATTGAATCGGGTTGAATGTAGCATCTTGTATAAGGCATACTGCCAGTGCCACCCCATATCACATAGCCTCATCAAATCACAAGGGGAAAAAATATTGTGCTGCTCCGCATGCAGTCCGCAATGTATCCACGCAACATCACAAATCAAATTCTCAAGCGCGACATCAGCCATCAGCATACATAAAAACAGATAATTTTAGGATCAGAATGCAGATCATCCATGTGCGATTAAACAGACCAAAAGCCCCACCAACCCAATCCCAACCGGAAACCCCATGCACAAACAAATCGTGCACAGACGGAGCAATACACTAACAACAGCACAGCAGCAGCACAACCGCATCGCCTCGCGCGGCAGCGGGAACCATTGGGTGTGGCCAAACTGACGACATGGATGGAGGAGAGGGGAGGAGAGGAAGGAGGGAGCTCTTACCACCATTGTAGAAGGTCCGCGAAGCGCCTCGGGCAATAATCTCTCGCTCCTCTCCTCCGCCGATGGCCTAGACGCGGTGGCCATCGGCGGAGGAAGAGGGGGAGAGGGTCAGGGATGGCGACCAACACACCGCTCCTTGTTGGACTCTCCACGACGACTAGCAGACGGGCCGCACGTATCTGGCATTCCCGTTACGGCCCAACACTAGTATGGGCCTCACTCTAGCCATTAAGGAATAAGTTCATCTGAGATCCCTAACTTGTCAATGAATCCAATTTTCGTGCTTTAACCGGAAAACCAGATAGAATATATCCCTCAACTGTTAAAACCGATGCAAAATAAGTCTCAAGGCGGTTTGAATGATGGTTTTGTCTGATGTGACGTCTACGTGGCTGGTTTGACTCGATCTTTATCTAACGTGGCGATGATGTGACACTGGAAGCAAAATTTAACAATTTAAAAAATAAAACAAAAAATATGGACCCACATGCCAATCAAATAATAAGATTAAAAAATAATGGGACCCACTTCCTCCACCTTATCCCCTCTCTTCTCTATCTCCTCCCCTTCTCTCCTTCTTCCCCAAATGCGGCCGGCACAGTTGTGGTGGTGGTGGTGGCCGACGGTGGCTGCTGTGTCGGCGAGCACTGCTCGCACCACTAAGCCCGCGGACGTTGTGGTTCGCCGGCGAGCGCGCGCAGAGAGGGATGAGGCGGGGAGTACAGCGAGCGGGGGCAGGGCGGTGAGGCCGTCGAAGGGGTCGAGGCGCTGGAACGCAGTGAGCCACCACTCGTGTGCCTCGGCCGAACGCATCAGTGATCGCGCCATCAGCACCGCCGCGCCCAGTGGAAAGGGAGGAGGCAGAGAGGGAGGCGGCGAGGAGGTCAGCGAGCTCCTCCAAGTCCTCCTCTCCTCCGAATTGAGACAGCCCGACGGCAGCACGTGGCTGCAGCGGCGAGGGAAAGAGGAAGGTCCCGTTGTGAGCCATCGGGCGTTGCCGGCCAGCCGCGCGCGCCCACGGCCGGCTGGGGAAGGAGGAGAGGAGGGAGAAGGAGAAGGGAAGGAGATAGAGAAGAGAGGGCGGCAATGGCGGCCTCCACCTCCCCCGTCGTCATCTCCACCGGTAGGCCGTGCAGCGCAGGTGTGGAAGAGGGCTTAGGTTTCGGACCGTCGGCGGCGGTGGCGGCTAGCCCCGTTCTTGTGGCAAGGTCCATCGCAACGCCCGATGGCTGCCGTCCCCCGCCGGCCGATGGCCACCGCCCTTCTCCCTCTCCACGCGCACTCGCTGGCCGGCGAGGGAGCTCGAGGAGGAAGCAAGGATGGCTACGAGGGAGAGGGGAGAAGATGACGCCAACGCGCCATCGTCCGTGGAGATAGAGAGGAGGATGGGACCACTAACATGTGGGTCCTATTATTTTTTTATTTTTTGTCTGACTGCCATATGGGTCTTATATTTTTTGTTTTAATTTTTAATTTTTAATTTTTATAATTTGCTTCCAGTGCCACATTACCGTTACGTAGGACGAGGATCAAGTCAAACCAGCCACGTAGGCGTCATGTCAGCCAAAACTATTATCCAAACCGTCTTGGGACTTATTTTGCACCGGTTTTGATAGTTGAGGGACCCGTTCTATCTGGTTTTTTGGTTGAAGGACGAAAATCGAATTCGTTGACAAGTTAAAGAGAGACCTCAGATGAACTTATTCTAGCCATTAATCCTCTCGTGGCTCAAGAGGAAGGGAATGGGCCGTCCGCTCAGGCGCCAACGATCTACTAGTTCTTGGTGTTGGTATTCATGCGATCGTGTCATCGACCGCATGAAAACTAAAAATCTTTTCCATAAAAAAAATGGCAACTGGTGAAACTTGAATTAAGGGGCTGTTTGGGGTGAACGATGGAGTAGATTTCAATAGAAAAAGCAATCATCTAATCTACCAACACTAATTAAGCATCTGTCTTTCTGTCTGTCTGTATTTCATTCTCTCCCGATCTGTTTGCCTGAATTTCAGTGGATGGGCTCCTCTTTCTCTGCTCCCAGATCAGATGAACTGAAATTGCAATCTTCTGAGTTTAATCCATTCCAGATACTATCATCAATCATATATGTCCATTTAAATTGTTGGTAGCGTACTCCATTAAGGAAGGAAGAATCACAACAAATCAAACAAAGGCCACCACATCCATCAAGCAGAAACAGCTAGCCAATCATTTTCAGCTACGACAATCAAGTTGAGCAAGAGAGGGAGGGAAGGCTGGAAGCAGAAGCAGTATCGGTCCCTATTTCCGTACAGTAGGAGTATATCCAATCCAACTCAACGACCTGAATGCGACATACGTTTACGTCAATCAACTTCTAAAGCGTCTCCCTAATTTTTGCCATTTAAAGCATGTAATCAAATTCTCTGGATTACGTTTTCCAGCAACGAAAGCGACTATTATCAATCAACCAACCAATCAATCAATCCTCGCCTCGTCGTCTTCCTCCAGCGACGTCGATCGCCGCCGCCAGCTCAGCACGGCGCCCATCCGCGGCAGCCTCACCACCGAGTTCACCCTCGCCACGCCTTCCAGAGCTCTCCATACATTCGTCCCCTCATCCGCCTCGCCGCCGCTGCCGCCCAGGACCTTGCGGAAGCTGCCCGTGAAAGACACGGCCTGAGGAGGCTTCGCGTCCCCGGGGGTGCTCTCCGACGATGATGGAGAAGGCTTCAAGAAGAGGCAGACCACGGCGCAGTCGTCGACCATCGACGTCGGGAACTTGCGCCGCCACGCGCGCACTGCCCGCTCGACGAGCTGCTTGGCGGCCTTGGAATGGTCAGTCGCCGACGACACGATCTTGATCACCTCCTTGTTCGATAGCACGTCCCATATCTGCACCCACAACAATTTGATTGGTTGCATTATCTGAAAAAAAAGACAATTTGATTGATTGATTGATTGAGGCAAAAAAAAATCATGGTTCGGTTAACTGTCGCTTTTCTGGCGGCAACCATATGGCTTTGCACTATTAATTTTGTGCTCATTTCATTTCTAGTAGTAGTGAAGCAACCAAGAGAAAAGTGTTACTCTTGATTGTGGAAAGATGGTGAGTAAACGAAACTGAATTTGGCTGCCATCATCAGACAAAAGTCTTTCTTTTTGCTTACCCCGTCAGTAGCAAGTACCAAGAAGTCATCTTTTTCAGATAGTTTTCTGTAATAGACTTCAGGTGTACAGATAAGTCCATGGCTCTTGAGGCAGAAGTCTCCAAATGCCCTTGCCATGGCGAGGCCCGGTGCGTCTTGGTCCGGTAACCACATCCTAGGCACGTCCGGTTCGTCCTCCATGGCGAAAACTCGCCCCTTGCAATCCATGATCCTCTCAGCTTCACCTGTCAGAAGCCCCCATATGAATGACAAGTGAATGTCAGAATCCAGACGTCTCTGTGCTATGAGAAATTCAGAGGCTTACTTGGAAGATTTGGTTTCAGGTCAGTGGTAAGCTGGACTGGAATTGGGCGGTCCTTGCTGTCTCGGGTGCAAAGAACAGCACGTGAATCGCCCAAATTTGCAATGATCAGGTGATCACCCTGTGCATAAGAATAGGAGTTTCAGAGTTCTGTATTTAGGGACAAGTATAACTGTAACATACACATAAAATTCGGCAAGTTCTGTTTCTTGAATCTGATGGTTTCAGAAGCTTGGTTTTTAGGCAGAAATGGTGTAGTTCTAGTACATGGGCAAGACTATTGGCAATACAAAAAAATTGCAAGTTTGCGTAGTTGTAGTACTAGTACCTGCCTAACGACAGTGACAGCAGTTGTGCCACTACAAATGCAGTCAATTCCAGAATGTTGCCTCAGATCCTCATCAACATCCTCAAATGTCTTGACAAATATGTTCTTCCAGGTGGATAACAATTGCTTCTCATTGCTTGTATCGTTCAATGAGGTGCAATCTGACTTATCCAAGGCTTCCTTATCTGTGTTGCTGGATTGATCTTGTTCAGTTTTCAGTGCCAAAGAGGAGGAAAGTTTCATCGGAAGGACGTCGCGGACATGGCGAGCAACTTCCCTTCCAAGAGGACCATGCCCATCAAAAACTCCACAAAAGATCTGGCCCTTGCGCCCAGCAAAGTCCTAATAAACTTGACATAGGTAGCACATCAAAATTCAAGATTGTCTTACATACTACGTATTAAGTTAAATGTGCACATCAAGAGGAAAAGGGAAATGTACTTGCATTGGAGGTGCAAGCTAGAGAGATTCAGGTACACCTAGTTGAAGGCTTGAAGTAAATACAGGCTCTTACAGAAATGCAGGTGCGGCTTAGGCTATAAAAATTTCAGTTTCAGAAGAGCAGGGATGAATCTAGTGTATGGTGCTCAAATCATGTCCTGACTCCTGAATTAAAGTTGTAGTAGGCAAAACATAGCCCCTTTCTAGCATTACCCAATTCCTCCATGGATAGAGATTCAGCTTGTGTACATAATACTAGTATCAAAATGTACATAATAGCAAGAAGCAAAGGAGGACTGGAACAAACATGCAAGCAATGAGGCAGCAAGTGATGAGCAAGCAATCCAAGAGAGATGTGGTTTGTGTTACCTGGCAGGTAGTCATGGCGTCCTGGTTGGCGCCCTTCCAGCCTTGCTTGGTGTGCATGGAGACGCCAGCGCTCCAGAGCTGCTCGTGGAAGAAGGCGTCGTGCTTCCATGGAAATCCCTCGTCCTCAAGCTCCCCCTTGACCTTGCTGCAGCAGATCCCCATTGCTGCTGCCAAGAATGGAGTGAGTCCCCTAGGAAGAGAGGAAGAAGGGTAGAGTAGATGGAGTGAGTAGTATAGTGGCCTACTGGGCATCTCAGAGTTGAATGCGTAGGGTGGTTGAAGTAGTTTTGTTGTTTATCATTGATGGTGATGTTGTGCGTTGGGTATCAGGCACCCGATCGGCTATTAATGAGGACGGATGTGCATCGATGATGGCCGGCTGTCTGTCTTGGTGGCTCGCCGCGCCGGCCATACAACGAACCACCTTACTACACTACTAACATGCATGCATGCCTGCCTGTCGTACAGGTAAGGTAAGGTTGGAGCCCTTCGTCCTTCGTGCCTGAAAAATTCAGGACAACATCTTACGATTTCATTATGTTGATCGATTACCATTTACCAGTGTATGTGAACCAGTCTATACTGCAAATGACACTATACAGTAAAAGAAGGAAGGAAATGACACTGCGAATGCGATGCATTGCAGTAAAAGGATAGGACGAGGTTTTCTCTGAAGATGGAATATCTGAATTCTGATCCATCGATGGAGGCATGGAGATGGATTGATCCCTGAGCCCACGGCGACGACGGATAGTACAGTATACACGTATACAGTAGTTGCGGATGGACGGAAGTTGCTCATTATGGTAACTGTTGGGTTGGGACGTTGGTTGCTTGCAATTATTTTCTCAGCTCCAGAATCAGCTGTTGAATCGCCTACCTGCATATGCATCTGCAGTTTTGCATTCAGTCTTCAATGCTTAACACCGTGCCTACCTGTTGTTGTTGTTGTTCCCTCCTCTCACATATTCGGTTGTAACATCGACTTGTGACTTGCATTTTTATGACAGTTGCTCTCACCTATTGCCTTGCTCCTTCGCGACAATTGCTCAACACCAGCATAAGTTAAATAATAAGCATTTTTATGCATTGGACCATGCATGGAACATTACTGTGTAAATGACTCTTTCATCTTTCTGCTGGGAGAAATGAACTGGAGTAGCCATAACCAACGAGCTGTGCTGTCTGTCTGGGCATGGCTGACAAAACCGCCCGCTACCATGTCTCACCTCGAAACTACTCTCTCCCGTCCCAAAATATAACCGAAATATAAAAGATTTTGGTTAGATAGAACACATGGTTAGATTACAAATTCCATCCAACCAAATTCTCTTTTGGGACAGAGGGAGTAGATTCAGACCTTCGCAGAAAATGAATATAGTGTTCAGCGCCTTTATTCAGGCAAGGAAACTATGAGACTTCACTCCAGATAACATTCATTCCATTAATCAAATTGCGCATCAAAAAGGCACAACAAGGCATATCACATACTCCACACTTGCTACATGCTTTACCCAAATGATCTCTCTTTGATTGGTGATTCCTACCTGCGCTATATACAACACAGCAAGAATATAACCTCCCTCGTGTCCACTGGCATACAAGCAAAATACCATTACTAGTATGTTTTTTTCTCGCAATACTACCGTCAGTAATTCAATACGCTACTCGGCCAGTTATGGCACAACTTTTGGAGCTCTCTCCAGGACTGGAGATGGTGCCCTAGATAAAATCAACACCACAAAGCACGCCTGGTTTCCACAACATTTATCTCTTTGAAACATTTCATTGTACGAGCAAATCCTGCGACTGCTGCTTCCATACGTCACACGGTTCTAGCGCAACCTGCCAAGACCACACCTGTTATTAGACACTGCTTTCTAATAAACTGCATACCAGTTAATGAAGATGGCCAAAACACAATGGTGAACTATTTTGCACTTCAATTCTTCTATACAAGTAAACCGACTAGCATCTTACTTTGTATAACCAGAAAAGAAATATAGTAGAATACCTGATAGGGTTTATTAATCCACTGGAAAAGACAACCACGGGCTTCAACCAATTTGAGCATATGTGATGGCACCATGGATTTGAATGCTTCATGAAGCTTCACTTTTCTCAAACCACAGACCATAAGAGCAGCTATCAGTCCATTAGGTGTAACACCCGCTAAATGCACAATGGTCATGTTCTGCAAGCCACATATGCTTGAAAGGGATATAAGCCCAATGTCGGTGACCGAACAATACGACAAGTTTATCTGCAGTGATGAGGAGATGTTATTAAGACAATTGTGAAACACGGTATTGAGATTATTTCTTTTACAGCAGAATGGGCTAATACCTGCCGGAGGTTGTGAGAGAATTGGGAAAGGAAAATCATTCCCAAGTCATTGATCTCAAAGCATTTCTTGATATCAAGCTTAGAAAGTAGCCTGCAACCTGTGGCAATTTCCGAGAGACCAGCAGATGAAACCATGGGGCAGCCACGAATCTCCAATGTGTTCAGCTTTATGCATTTTGAAAGTGATCTAAGTGAACAGTCTGTTATTTTTGTGCAGTAGGACAAATTGATAGACTCTAACATTGGGCATCCTTGAGCTATATGAGTAACCCCTTCATCACTGATGGCCCCAGACCTGAAAGAGAGGCTATTAGTTAGTCTAGGCTCCTATCACAAAAGGAAAGGAAAACAAAAATGCAATGTGTAGGGAATAACCTGTACAAATCGATATCTCGGAGATCTGGACAGGACTTGCTAACGTGTCTAAGGCCCTCATCAGTTATCCTCAAGCATATGCCAATTTTTAGGCTTGAAAGTTTGCTGCATCCAGAGATAGCTTTCAAACCTTCATCATCCAAATCAGTGTCAGTAAGGTCCAATTCCTCCAAGTGAGTGCAGCACTTTCCAATCAGCTGTAGTCCTTTGCTGGAAACAAGGCTACAGGACTCCATTCTCAGAGAGATGAGGGAGGGGCATGAGGTTGTGATGGCAGCTAATGAAACATCAGTGATTTTGCGACAACAAGTAACATCCAGGTTCAGCAAATTTTTCAGTCTTGACACGACAAAAGAAAGATCTGTGTCTGTAACTCCAGAACATTTGCTCAGACTTAATTCCCTCAAAGAAACACAGGATTTCCCAATGGATTTTAATCCATCATCCATGAATTGGCAACCATCCAGCTTCAGTGTCTGCAATTTACGGATCATTCCGAAGCTGCTTGACATAGAAGGAGTAACCTGCCACAAGAACAGTGTAAATAAACTGAGGTCAAGTTATGTCCAGGTGATACAAATAGACAGTGGGCTACTTACAGGAGAGCAGTATGATAGATTGAGTTCCAACAGATTCGGCATTGCCTTCACAACGGACAGAACACCAACATGAGTGACATTGTAAGAGTTAGACATATCAAGCACCTGAAAGAGTAGAGACATAATTTCAGCTCTCAGTGACCAGAACTTGTGATACTCTTATTGTTGAAGGCTAACAATGATTTAGTCCAAATTGTTTCAGTTGCAATATCCATATAGCCTGCACTGAAATGTACCAAACAATATACGAGGTACATACATGCTAGTATCCCTACAACATTAGCATTACAAACCTACTTCACATAACACTACATAGTTCGAGAAGCTAACTGAATATACTCAGAGCAGAAGACGTTAAACAAGGATATTAATCAGATTCAAATTTAGCTAACACAATGCTCACAGTGAAAAAGATAGGGGTTGATGATTACCTGTAGTGATTTGCTGCATTCTTGATCAAGACTAGTAAGGGCATCATCATCAATTCCATTACATCCCACCAGTAGTAACACTTGTAGATTTTGTAGCTTCATGATGGCAGGAAAGCATTTCTTTACAATCTGCACAACATTTTTTTCTTAGTCTGACGAGTGTGATCGAAACCTCACCTAAAGTATAGGGCATGTAATTAACCTATAACCAAAAAACGATGATAAAACAAATCAACGGGGGAAGTAGAGTCTGGATACTAGTTACTACAGGTTCTGACAATTGAAAAGGTGAGGCAAAGATCATTTTCGGTATAGATAAGAACATCTGCAGATCAAGAACAGTCCAATTTCCAAAGCGCTTCTGCCATCATAGGCTAATTTGCTTATGTGGACAACATTCATGTCAGGTGCAGAGATCACAAAACCAGCAGATTCAGAAACAACAACCAAGAGAAAAAAAAACTCTAAATTAAGTTTTTTGAAAAAACCTGACTTCGAAATCAAGAAGCGCAAGGAAGGGGAGAAAAGGGATTCTTTTTTTCCGGTCGTCTAGGTTCAAGAAGAAACATAAATGAAATGTAACAGAGAAATGAAGAGGCAAGGGATCAACTACCATGGTGTAGGAGAGATCCAGGATGTTGAGCTTGTTGCACTTGAGGGCTAGGAGGTCGAGTCCCAGATGAGTGACCCCGATGCACCACTTGAGCGAGAGCTCCCGCAGGTCCGGGCAGCCAACGGCGATGCAGCCGAGCCCCATGTCCGTGATGCGCTTGCATCGCGACAGGGAGAGCCTTTGGAGGCGGCGCGCCTTGGCCACCTCCGCCGCTGCCGCGTCGCCGAGGTCGAGGCCATTGGAGAGGTCGAGGTCCGTGAGATTCGGGCATGCGGCGATGAGCGCTGCGAGGCCGGTGGCGCCGAATCCCCGGGAGCGGGAGAGGTCGACGGCGGAGAGGGACGGCGCGGCGGAGAGCGCGGCGAGGGCGGCGTCGGGGAGGCGCGGGCAGAGGGAGAGATCGAGGCGGGAGACGGCGGGGTAGCGGGCGAGCGCGGAGTGGACGAGGTCGGCGCGGAAGGGGCGGAGGAGGCGGCGGTGGCGCGACTCTGCGGCGTGGCAGGCGCGGGAGACGAGGGCGAAGGACTTGAGGGCGCGGGGGTCAGCGGCGGCGAGGCGGTCGAGGATGAGGAAGAGGAGCTCGTCGGCGAGGTCGTGGAGGGGGGGGGGCGGGGAGAGGGCGAGGCGGCGGCGCTTGGCGTGGTTGGTTGGCGTTGGCGTTGGCGTTGGCGTTGGCGAGGCCATGGCGAAGTTGATTGCAATTCGCAAGCAGGAAAGGGAAGTGAAATGAGTAATAATGGTGGAGTGGCCGTGACTGGTTGTGGAGAAGAAAGAAGGGGAGATGACGAGAGTGCCCCGGCGGCGCGTCGATCTGGGAGAGGAGAGGTCAGCAACTGGGTTACCGTATTTGCCCCTCGGTAAAGCTCAAAGCGTACTTAAAGAATGGTTGGCAAAGGACAGAAATATGCGTGGTCATGTGAGGGTATAATAGTAATTGTGGGGGAAGGGAAGGTACGGTACGGAGAGAGTACAGGGTGGGCAGAAGTGGAAAGCGAGGCGGGTGATGCGGGGGAGGAGAGATCAAGGGAAGGACGACAGGACGGACGGAACGGATCGTACAGCTTGTGAAGTGCGGACTCGTACGAAATCTCACAACCACACCTACCCATCCATCTTTTCACCCTACCCACCGACGCATGGGCCCTCCTCGTATTCAGGTCCTCGCGGGTAACGAAAAGACGCACGCACTCGTGTTGTTGTTGACTGGTCCCGTGCACCCCGGGGACGGTTCGGTTCCGTTCCGTTCCGTTCGGTGAAGACCAACTATCAATCCGTGGGTGCTGCCTGTACAGCTGTACTTGCTATTGGCCTAACGTTTTCTTCTTTTTTTTTTCTTCTGCTTGCACGCACACGTTACATGGATTTTCTTTTTTTAAAATACAAGTTCTTTTTCTGAATTTGCATGAATATAAATTTGTGTACACAAATATACCATCGTCGCGGTACAGGAACCCGAGGTCGTCGCTGCTTGCGAACGCGAGGTCCAGTTTAAAGATGTATGGGCCCGGCGAATTGGTGAGCTACTTCGCCGCGCCGGCTGGTGAAGATGAGTCACGGACAAGTTTGCACCACGTGCCAGTGAGTTGGCAAATGCCGCTGAAAAAAAAAACAAATGAATCAAATGTACTAGCGAGTAGGAAACAACTGCATGACGTTGTGATCATGCGTGATTTATTTTGTAGCCAACGTAATTAACCAGTGTAATTAATGTAATTAAAATCCACCTGCCTTTCGTTACAATTGTGATCATGTTTGATTGACGATGCCGAGTTCAAGCAGACGAGACGCCAAGTCGACGCCGTCCTCGCAACAGGAAGTATAAATGTGATCTTGTGGCCCTATAAAATTACATCGCTTCCTGCCCATGCCAACCCTTGCAAGTTCGCGTATCCGCACGCACGCGATCTTGTTGACAATGGCTGGATCGCACGGTTTCAGAGAGCGAACTCGTTAAGTGTTCGGCTGCCGTTCTCACGACGTCGATTTATTATTGTGAAAAAAATTCAGCATTGGTATATTTTCGAGGAGAAAATGATGAACAATATATTTTTAATTTTTTTTCACGTTACATACACCATCGAACACATACAGATACATACTGTTAGATAGTGATACATAAGTAATCATACCCATAATGATTTTTACTTTTTAACTTTTACATGAGCATGAATAAGACTGTGTTCGGCACCCACAAACCCTCCCCCCGCGTGCACATTAACTTTTTCCATGTGCACGCTTTTCAAACTACTAAACGGTGTATTTTTTTGCAAAAAGTTTCTATACAAAAGTTGCTTAAAAAATCAAATTAATTCATTTTTTTTAAAAAAAATAGCTAATACTTAATTAATCACGCGCTAATGAATCGCTCTGTTTTTTGTGCGTACTGTGCGCGTTTTCAGCTCGATCTAGCGAACGTAGCCTTAGCCATGCTCGTACAATATTACAACAGGGCCATATGACAGAATACGTTGCATGAGCCCATATACCAAAACAATCTAACGGTATTTTTGAACCGACTCTTTTTTTTTTACCAATAGTTTGATTTTTTTAATTTTTTCAAGGATGGGTGGTTGTGCGAGCGATGTGAGGGATAGGGGAATATGTTGACTGTGATTTTACAGTAGTAGAGATGCGCTCGTATTGTTCAACCGTGGTATCATGCCAACCATATATGCATAATATATATGTATGTAGGTTGTAGGGATGAAAGTAGATCAAATAATGTTTGATTTGCTTTAAATCTGTTCAGGTTGATGATATGGTAAAAAAATTCTAAAAGCCAACATATTAGGTTTTCTTTTGAAATAAAAGCATATTAGGTATTTGTCTCTCCACTTCGATAGAAAGCATGAATGAGACACACAAGGAATAAGCTATCTGTCCATCATGCAGGCAGCCACTAGCTTGAGCATATCTACAAAAGTGATAACTCGTATCTTGGTATGTATGCTCATACATAAAACCAACCATCCATTTTAGCTCATGTCTCTGGAGTGGTACTCCATTTCTAGGCTATTTAAGCAAAGATTAAGGATCTCATTTTTTAAGACTTAAGTTTATTGGCTTAGAATTTTAAGTTAGTTTTTTAAGCTTATACTCTTAAGAGTAAGGATGAAGTCATATCTTTACCTCACATAAAAAAAAATAAGCTTCTCAATCTAACTTTTGGTTTAATAGTGTAAGAGTAACTTATGACTTTGAAAAAACAAACCAAAAAGTTATTCGTTTGTTTAGGCTTAGACTTTTTAACTCATAAGCTGTCTTAGGCTGTGTTCGGCTCCATCCATTCCCAGCGCGCACAGTGAACACGGAAAACGGAGCGATCCATTAGTGCGTGATTAATTAAGTATTAGCTAAATTTTTTTTCAAAATGGGATTAATTTGATTTTTTTAAGCAACTTTTGTATAGAAACTTTTTGCAAAAAATTGCACCGTGTAGTAGTTTGAAAAGCGTGCACGGAGGAAAAGTACTGTGCTTTGCTTTCCGAACGCCAGAAACGCTACGAACTGCTATTTCCGAACTCAGCCTTATAAGCCTAAACAAAATGGCCTAAGATTAAGGAGAAATGTTCTCTGCTTTTGTTACCTTATTGATCAAATTTTAGATTTTGAATTGCTTGGATTCTTTCTAAGCGTCAGATTGAACGAAAATATTTAGATTGTTAGGATCAGTGTATAAAAATGCTTATATTTCACACAAAATTTAGGCCTAAAAATGCTTATGTTTGAAAACAGAGAAGCATATGAAATTATGAATGCAGTGATGACGTGGCAGAAGCAATTGAATCCAAAAAAGACTACCGAAAAGCAGTAGCAATTAGCAAAAGGTGAAAGCATATATATCTGGCCAGCCGGTCATGCAAATATGCATTGCATGTGGAGAGATGAAAAAAAAAACTGAATAATAAAAAGCAGGTTAGGTCTGAGTGGCATGCCGTACCTAGAAAGGACAGAATTCCGTTCCGTTTGGTAGTGGAACAAGGGAACTAGATCCTCTCCTCCTCAGTACACACCTGTCCCTGATAAGCACTCTAAACCACCATTACAGACTCCACTATGTAGACCCAAAATCCTGAAAGAAAAGGCGTTTCTTTTTTTTTTCTTTTGAGTGGAAGAAAAGGCGTTTCGAGTACAGGAGAAGTAGGCACTAGCTGATTGCTTATCTTTATCTGCTCGTCTTTCCAATAAAAATTCCTCCCCAGCCATTCTCTTCTTGGGAAGGCTTTTTCTTCTACCTCATGCTCCGACCTATTTGCTTTGATCCTATCAATGTTAAACGGTGTGTTTTGAGTAGGATTTTAATTTGATGCGCGCGATGGTTGTCTAAGTAGCACAACCCACGTGCCCCCTTATGACGTCCGCGCTGTTAACGCTAATTACGATAATTAGTATTATTTTTTAAAAAAAATACATGAATAATTTAGTTAAAAGATTTAAAAGAATAGTTGAAAGTTCTTGATTTTTTGAGCTGAAAGTTTTTGAATTTTGAGACGAAAATTTTGAAATTGTGAGTTGAAAGTTTTTGAAATTTGAGTTGAAAAGTTTCAAATTTTTGAGTTGAAAGTTTTTAAAATTTGAGTTAAAAGTTTTGAGTTTTAAGATTTGGTCAGGGTGCGGGTGTTCGAGCTCGGGTGTAAATCGTGTGCGCTAAAAAGAAACAAACGATGTAGACAGGTTCGGGCCGCTCGGGAACGTAATACCCTACTTCTTTGTTTTTTGCTTAGCTACTTGGTTTACAGAATGTTCTTGAGGCTTTTGTGGTTGTTGGAGAGTGAATCCAGGTTATCGTAAGCTTCGAACCTGACATTGGTTCTCCTTTTACAGTGGGAAGAGGATACCACAGTGCCTGGACACATATAAGTGAGACCCAACATACAGTAGCTAGCAAACTTGGTTATACACCAACCCAATCAGCGGGCCCTTGTTTTATGTGAAGCTCTACTTCACCTTCTGACACGTGGCATGGGATGATTGAGGTCGGCGTCCTGGTCGTCATAGAGTCCATTTGCCAGCCATCGAGGCTAGATGGGGCTCCAAAAACCGACGAGCCAGGGCAGGCAACGTGGAGCATAAGCCGCGTCGCTTGGTGGTACGTTGACCACCCCTTTTTTCAAGGGTGGCGTGGGCGAGTGGCAGAGGGTATGCCCCGTCCTGTCGTCCATGACGGCCCACGATTCTTCATAGGAAACACATCATTTTACCATTAATGCCGAATGGCACAATGAGTGAGCGAGTCTGGCCAAGTCATATCTCCTTAATTGCCGCGGTCTAGTTGGGATAGTCTTCTAGCCCTGAAATTGACCTAGGAGCGCTGGCTCATTGACCAGCGGTCAAAATGCACCCGAGCTGGCACCGTCCTCGGGGTACCCTTCCTACCTCGGGGCACCCTCCAGGCTAGCACACGCGGGCATCCTTCCTTGGGACCTCAGGACAGCCGCCTACCGTTCCATGGTAGGCCCCAACGCGTCCCGAGAAGCCGAGGACGGGGACCCTGGTTTCCACTTCTCTGACACCCACATTCGAACGAAGCCTAAGTCTAATGAAATTGATATTGGTCTTAATCTAGTTTGATATTAGAATTTCAGCGCCAAGACTTCATTCACTTTAACTTTTCTTTTCGAGGTTCATTTTTAGCCAAACTTGAAAATTCCTTTCTCAAGTCCTTTGTTGCTCCTGCATGTCATAAAACCATGTATGGGAAATCAAGAAATTTCGTTAAAAACACATCAAATTTCAAGGTTAGAAAAATTAAACTTAGTAAATTCGACCCAGTGAAGGGGCTAGCTTAACTATGGTAAAAAAATGCAAACACAAAGCATTTAGTTTTTTCTCTTAGTTTTTTTCAATTACACAGAAGACATTCACGCATGCACCATCACACTCATCCTCCCCGAATGCGTCCTCCAAAATTTTTTAAAGAGATGGGGGCCAACAATAAATATATGATATCATTATATTTATATTGAAATATAACTATCTGTGCGTAATATCTAGGGACGCAAGGTGCCTGGCCATTTTTTTGAGGAAATGTGCAACTAGGGGTACTCCAACTGGGACATTATTCCAGTTGCTTTCATATATACTACTCCTCCAGTTGATGCTACCTCAGTAAATGACGATTGATTAGGGACAAAGTGGTCACATATCGTAGTTAGTACAGTACTGTTCCGTGCAACATAATGCCTCCCCCAGTAAACTATAACAATTCATTAATAACGTCACTGTTAAGCAAGCAGGCTGGACTTAAATAATAATTGCCTGTGTATGTGTTCATCCGGCCGTACGAACCAATATACGTATGTGTACAAGGTAATTATGCCATAATTAGCTGCATGTTGGCCGGAATGAGTCGCCAGTTTGAAGCGGCACATATATATATATATATATATATATATATATATTTATATTTATATTTATATTTATATTTCACAACTTAATTAGTTCGCTGATTTATGCAAGAAGACATGCAGCTATATTAGTTGAAAGAGAAAGAGGGCAAAAGTACATGACATATATGTGTTGCTTTCTTGTTGATGAGCTAGACGCTGACATCATGCAAGTATATTGACTTTTCATGTGTTGATCCATCATCATTCATGCCGTACGTACGAACGTGCTACGGCGTTGGACCGGATCTATATATCGGATAGATAATTCCCAAGTTAATTAGTTGACCTTTTCTATGAGCTGGAGTAGTTTGGAGTACTAGCCAACTTTGGCTGCCATCCGTACGTTATATTTGTCCTAGGTGGAGTAGCAAACCGGCGGCACTCGAATAAATTTGCATCTTAAAACGATACGTCTAGTATAGTAAATTAAAATGGAGTACTCATATAAATTAAAAAGAGGAAGTGATCAGCTGGTTGATTGGCACAGGCGAATTAGCAGCCCAGCTCACCAAGGTAGTACAACAGTAACCTAAAATATTATTTGCAAAAGATGAGCATATACCTACCATTTGGATTTCTAATTTTAAAGATTAAAGGGAAAAGTCCACATTACGTCCCTCAACAGTGGGTCGAGTTTCATTCACATCTCTCAACCATAAAATAAAATTAGGTATAACCTAAAATCGCATGTACTCTTGATTAACCATAAAAAAGATAATCAAGAGTACATGCGATTAATGCAATGCACGGAGGGAGAAAGGAAGGAAGGATGATTACATTGGCTGGCTGGTTGGTTGGCTACATCTATATTATCTATAAAGTTATAACTCACTAATTCTAAAACTCAACATACAAATATGTCACCTCATCATTCACAAATAATAATTACATACAAAACTCATGCAAACTATCTATAAAGTTAGAACCCACTAATTCTAAAACTCAACATGCAAACATGTCATCTCATTATCCATTAGCAATAATTACATACAAAACTTATGCAAGAATGCAATATCATCTACAATTCATTGAATTCTACAAATCAACATCCAATAATCTCCCTTCACATTATTTTCACAATATTTTTAACGTATATATATTCATCATTTTTATAATACTTAATATATATTCATCCATATAATCAAAGTGCGGGATATCATATTTCATCTACAATGTCATATAAAGTCTACTAAATTTATTTTTTTCTTAACATAATTTAACAATCCAGTTTTATTTGTTGTTAATAATTAATATAATTTTTACTCTTAACTTGACTATTAAAAAAATATTAAACGTTACTTAGAAATTTCTGCAACAAAGTGCGGGGAATCACCGGTATATATATACACACCAGATGAAACAGTATTAGTTGTTCCTGCATTGCTCAATAGCATTAGCCGATCGATCAGGAGGCGAGGCCACGGCGATGGCCAACGATGGGGATATGTCGGCGTCGCGGAGAGAGCGGTACGCACAAACAAATCCCTCCTATTCCCTCCTGTTGGTTCCTGTCATGTCCAATCCACAACAGCATTACTGGTTAGTTACTTGCTTCAAGCCCTAGATCCCGGGCACGCATGGATTGATCACGTACATGCTGCCTGCTTATTTGGATATTTTATTTCTCACCGACTGGCTTCAATCGATCATCTACTGTGGCGCCTGCTTGCCTTGTCTACCGAATTGGCCGGTTCTGATTTTGCTTGCTCGTTCGCAGACCTCTGCTGCTTGTTTTGTGAAGTAGAGTTCGTTCGATCAATTTTATAAATTTGCTTCTCATTTTTGCTCGCGTTGCTGCTGGTTTGATCAGTTGTTTTAATGTTTTGCTCGCTGATCTTTTGCTTGCGTTGTTGTTAGTCGAATCTACAGACTATATATATATATATGGAATAATCCATCCTTGATAGACCAATTGCTAGCTTGCCGCTTGCACAATTAGTTAGTTACTAGCAAATTGCCCGTAAGTTGCAACGGGAAAAACTAAAACTATAATAAATATTAGTTGATTATGGTTTATTTTTTATGATTTAATCCCTTTAAGAAAACGTTATGTGCTAGACCAGGTCTTCTGCAAAACCCACAGGATGTCTTTCGGCTCTATGGCCCATACCCTCACAACATAGGGACATGTTTAGTTCCAAACTTCAAACTTCAAAATCCATCACATCGAATGTTTGGACACATGCATGAAGTATTAAATGTGGAAAAAAAACTAATTACACAGTTTGCGTGTAAATTGCGAGACGAATCTTTTGAGCCTAATTGCACCATGATTTGACAATGTGGTGCTACAGTAAACATTTGCTAATGACGGATTAATTAGGCTCAAAAGATTCGTCTCGCAGTTCACAGGCGGAATCTGTAATTTGTTTTGTTATTAGACTATATTTAATACTTCAAATGTGTGTCCGTATATCTGATATGATCTGATGTGACGTTTTTTTTCAAAATTTTTTTTGAATCTAAACACGGGCGTAGAGGCGTGACGTAGAGGCGGCCAGGCGGCCATGTCAGAGGCTCGTGGGCTACCTGAGTAAATTCCACATTCTTTAAGCTCGTTTTTGTGGCTACTGCCATGGCCACTACAAGAAATGCAATTATTGGCAAGAGTATTTTCCCTTGCAATAGTATAGCCTTGCAAAAAATCTTTATCTGCTACCATCAGTCTAGTTCCTTGCTAATAATGTTTATTTGCAAGGGTCATGAACGTACCCTTGCAGAATTTTGTCATCTCCAAGGCATGTGCAATGGTCCTTGGGATTGTATGAAATAAAGCATCCCTTTTAATATAAATTACATAATATAAATTGTACAGTTAGTTAATTGCTAGTATTACACTAGCCATGCATGGATCTTGTGAGCATATTTTTATTTATAAATAGATTAAAACATTATCTAAAAATAAAAACTATATTTAATTGATTTCTATAAAAAAATCTATATAAATAGCTAAATAAAAAATGAAATTAAAGCATTGCAAATGAAATTGTGCTTGTACTGTCAAAAACTTTTTTTACATTTACTAAGTTTTAGTTTGCTGATTAAAGCATTGTACTACTGCAAAACGTAGGTAACCGGTAAAAATGTAAGAAATATGTGAATATAAAATTTTGACCGCGCGACCTCATTTCCAGTACGAAACGGCTACAGGTATCCACTTACTATAAAAAAATATAAATTAACTATTCAAAAGGACCGACGAATGATACAAATAGGGCATGTGCGTGTGACACATAAGTGTTTGTCTTTCATTAATAGAAAAATATAAATTAATTATCATGATCTTTTAATAACACAAACAATTTAATGGTATAGATACCGAGACACATCTGATGTTATAGTTTATTATAGGTTTTATTTAAATATTACATTAATTAAAAAGGTTTAACACCA
>BDMV01000012.1:1785515-1944136 GCA_008326285.1 Oryza officinalis | reverse complement strand
ATGACATAAATGGGTACACCTTTCACACGATCAAGCAAGACAGCAAATGCACAGTTCAGAACAGTGGGTTACGCATTGAGGCCGCTAGCGACGGTGGTCGGCGTGATCAGTACTATGGCAGAGTTGAGCAAATATTGGAGCTGGATTACTTGAAGTTCAAAGTGCCGTTGTTTCGTTGTCGATGGGTCGATCTTCGTAATGTAAAAGTTGATAATGAAGGTTTCACCATTGTCAATCTGGCTAACAACGCGTACAAGGATGAACCGTTCGTTCTCGCCAAACAAGTTGTTCAAGTATTCTACATAATTGACCCGTGTAACAAGAAACTGCATGTAGTTCGTGAAGGGAAAAGGAGAATAGTTGGATTGGACAACATTTCAGACGAAGATGATTACAACCAGCACGTGCACGGCATAGGTCAGGAAATACCTATAGAATTGGAGGAAGAAGAAGATGAGGTTCAACATGCACGCGTCGACCACGAGGAAGGATTATTTTTGTAATTTATGTCCATTTTGTCTAGTATATGTATGACTGTAAAATGTTTGCAATGATCATTAGTGCATTGCTTACGAAATAGTTCATGTAAGTCAAATGAAATATTAAGCACAATAACTACTATAAGTGAAATAAAATAACTAAGTAAAATAAAATAATTAATGAGGTATGGCCACCTGTGACGGCCGTTTAGTTGGAGCCCGTCACAGGTGTTGTCACCTGTGACGGCCGTTTTGTTCGAGCCCGTCACAGATGTGGTCACCTGTGACGGCCGTTTAGTTGGAGCCCGTCACAGGTGTTGTCACCTGTGACGGCCATTTTGTTGGAGCCTGTCACAGATATGGTCACCTGTGACAGCCGTTTAGTTGGAGCCCGTCACAGGTGTCATAACCTGTGACGGCCATCTTACTTAGAGCCCGTCACATGTGTTATAACCTGTGACGGCCATTTTACTTAGAGCCCGTCACAGGTGTGGTTGACTAGGGTAACATTGGTGCCTTTTCTAGATCCAGATCCACTTTACACACCACAGTACAAGCCGAACTCCTCCACCGAACTTGTGCCGCCGAACAAGCCCTCCATCGCCCTCGCCCTCCTTCACCGCCGCCGAACTCCTCCAACGCCGCCGACCTCCTCCAACGCCGCCGAACTCCTCCAACGCCGCCGACCTCCTCCACCACCGCCGACCTCCTCCACCGCCGCCGAACTCCTCCAACGCCGCCGACCTCCTCCTCTGTGCTGCCCGGAGAAGAAGCCCTTCCTCCCCCCCCACATCAGCTCGACGTCGGCGTCGGTCCAACGCCGCCGTGAGTGTATCCCCCTCCTCCTCGCCAAGCTACACCACCCTATTCCCCTTTGTTGCACACAGTGAGTTTTTTTCTTCCCCTTTCATCCATTTTTTTCTAGGGTTCTTGTATATTTCGCTAAAATCTAGCGATTTGTTATGAGATATCTAGCCCTAAATATTATGTTTGTTACTTTTTTTCTTTAATAGATTTTATAGATGTGCTATTTGTAGTAATATTATAAATAAGTTTGAAATATGAAATATGTAGCTCATATTTATGCTGTAGTGCCATGAGATATAAATTTCCACAACTGGACCTCCTCCACTGATATTTTTTTAGAGGACCTCCACTGAGACCTGACAGTTAGAAACACAACATCTTGAGCTCTTGAGAAACAAACTTAGCAAGCTACAGTTTTCAGTAAACTCTGGTACATCGCTATATGATTATAAGGCACTAATTACATGAAAAGGACTCGCAAAAAACTGCACATAAACAAGATTTTGAGTAAAATGGCATTGGACCTAACTAATTATTATTATTCTGTAGAGTGTAGACATTGTTCTTGATATCCAAAAGGATGTAACTGCCCTAGAATATGATGCAGAATAGCAGATTCAGATATGTCTTCCCATAAAACTTGCCTTCTAGCAGGACATTTCATGATAATAAATTCCAACAAAATATAAACACGCCAGTTGGTTCCCTCTACGAACATTTGATGTTTAGCAGCACAGCATCTTGAGTTCTTGCTAATAAACTTACTAAGTTTCAGTTTTCTCTATCTAATTTTTAGTGTATCAATATAAAACTACAAAGTAGTAGATGAACTGCATTATAGAATTACACTCTAAATAGAGCTAATAAGCCAAAGAATACATTTTCAAGGCACATACTCCGGGTTATATCTCATCCACAATTTTCATTTACCGAAATCTTGTCAACATAGATCTCTTCAAATTCTGCGAGTATGATACATATTTTGATGATAAATTTATTTTTTTACATACTAGATAGATATTAAGAGAATGTATCTAGAAGAAAGACCAGTAAGACCTTTTTATAATTTTACGAAAGGGCAATTTGTTTAAATTAGTTGTAGCGGTAAATTTCTTTATGGTTTTACTGTTAATCGCTAGAACTTAAATTAATTACATGATTAGAGTTTTTAAACTAATAAACATTTTTAGTTCGCATGATCTTTTTGTCACGTAGTTCGCATATATATTTCACATCCCTCATATATATAATAGTTCAAAGCGTATTCAAATTAGTGAAATTAGTGAAATGATAGGAAATTTATAAGCATATTCAAATTATTTAGTCGATGACAACGACCGGCGCATCCCCGTCCTCAACGACGCCTGCGAGGATACAGGTAGAAGCAGCCCCAACCATGGTTTCCTCAGGTCATCCGTCGACGATGGCAGCCGAACAACCCGAACCTCGTGGTAATTTATAGGATAACTTTTCAATACATGACAACAAAATTTGTACCTACCACCCCTTAGCAAATGCTCCTTCTGTCTTAGCTGCAGAAGTGCCTCAAGAACAACAACCGTCGCCTTCGGCCGGGACAAGTGCATCTAGGTCAAGTAGAAATCCCCGGACACAAAATAGATGGCCGACCACAGTGCAGGTTATAAGAGAGGTTGACGCAAGTGGTAGGCCCACGGCGCCGAGGACTGTCATAGGAAGATGGTCTAACTGCTGCGGGCTGGCAGCACGTGAGAATTTCGGCATCCTCCACAAAAATATCGGAATGGTCCCAGAAGCTGAGATGGAGCGAGCTTGGACGGCTATGGAGAAATGGTTCACATTTCCGGATGAAGCAAAGGAAAGGCTTAAGCGGAAGGCATTCCATAAGATGGGCAAAGCATGGAAGAATTGGAAGTGGAAACTCTTCACGGAGTATGTCATCCCACCCGGCAATCGTACTCCGTTCGTTGAGTACCCTCAAATAACGGAGACGGTGTGGGAGCAATTTTGCGAGATGAAGAACAGCGAAGATTTTAGGCAGTCAAGCGAGGCACATCGCCTACTGCAAAAGCGGAATGAGCACCCGCATCGACTGGGCACGGCTGGGTACATCGGCAAGGAGCAAATATGGGCCCAAGAGGATGCAGCCGCTGCTGCAGCGAATGTCCCTGCCCCATTCGCTGACATCCCTGAACGAAGAGCTCGCAACTGGGCGAGGGCTAGGGGTAAGGTCAACCCTGACGGCTCCATCACATTTGACAATCAAAGTGACGCCAACGTCTATCAGGAGCTGGTGAGGTCACTAATTAACCTCATTAATGTCCGTTCATATTAAGCAAAAGATTTGTAACAAGAATCCTGTTTTTTTATAGTTAGGGTTGGTTGCCGAACAAGCTTCGCAGAGCGAGGTCGAGTCCGCGCCGAAGAGACGCGAAGATGACATCCTCACGAAAGCGCTCGGAACCAAAGAACATCCTGGCCGGACTCGGGGAATTGGCGTTGATGTGCCCTGGAAGCATGGCCTGCCCGAGTACAGCTCCCAATATAGGAAACGAAAAGTCTCCAAGGAAGAGAGGGATGCTCGTTTGAAGGCCGAGCTTAAGTTGGAGGTCATTCAAGAACTCCAAGCAGACATGGACGCCAGGGTGGAAGAAAGGGTTCAGAAGGTCCTCGCCGAGATGAATATACGTCGACCCGCAACACAAGTTGTCCATCCAACTCCTCCTGCACAACACGAAGCGAGTCCGTCACAACACAAGAGTGGCTGTGCATCCACAGAAGTGCCGGCCCCTCATCTCCCTGTCACACCACTAGATGCGGTGGACAACATAGAGGTAATCGATTATATCCGATCCATATCTACTCAAATACCTTTACATGTTCCAATATTAAATTGATACTTTAAAAATGCAGGACGTAGAGCAGTGTGTCCTAGTGGTGAGGGTCCACCCAACTTTCGCGGCCGAAGTCGCTGAGGGCATGGCTTTCAATCCCTCGGGCACAGAAAAGGTGCACGGCGTAAACCTACGTCAAGGGTATGCCAAGGTGTCCATAGATTCAGTCAAGGACAACTGGTCAGCCTTTCCGCTGCCTGTGCCCCCTAATGATGAAATCACGACTTTGGGCGATGCGTGCAAGACGTACATACAATGGCCCAAAGAAGACATAATTGTGAAGATGACTCCTCGCCCAAGTCGACCGACGGAGCGAACACCTTCAACGTCTAAGCTATCAATTGAGGCTCCCCGTGGACCGGCGTTGTCAGAACCCCATTCACCTGCCGCAGCCGATATGGATTTGACACACATAGCTCAGAACCTGCCTCCAATAAAGACCACAAGGAAGGCTGATAGCTCGCCACCCATTGTCAAGGGACAAAAACGTGAACGCGGGGGTGCTACAGGAAAAGGGAAGGTCGAGGAGTCGGCGCCGGTGAAAAAAAGGGGGAAGGCTGCAGCGTCGGCGCCGTTGACCAAAACGGGGAAGGTCGTGAAGGCCCCGGCACAATTTGAACTAGGCATGCCGTTGGTGGAGGACAATGTGTTGGCCGTGATGGGTCTTGCTTGCCGAGAGCTACACAAACAGTACATGGAGCTAAGCAATGCCAAGCGGAAAATGAGGGAGTCATGCATAGTTGGACATCACGACCACAAGCCCTTCCTATCGTCGCCTGCCTATGTAACTATAGGCTTCGATGACCTCTTCGACCTATTCAGGATTCGGAAGTTAGACACAGGACTTCTGAAATGCTACTCCTTGTAAGTGCAAACCTTTCTCCTTGTGATATTAATGGACTATCGTCTAAATTAGTGCTAATACGTAATTGTTTTAAGGTTGTGTTGGATCGAGGGTCGTCGCCTTGGTAATCAAGTTGGGTTCCTTGATCCATCGATGGTCAATGAGGTCAATCTGCAAAATAACTTTAATGAATTGGTTGACTACGTGAACCGGTGCTTATGGGCCCACCAAGACAAGGAGTACATCATGTGCGCGCACAATCAAGAGTAAGAAGACAATAATCATTTCGTGTATATTATTGTTGAAGCTAAGTTTCTTATTACTAATGCTACATAACCACTGCGTAGGCGACATTGGGTTCTCCTAGTCATCGTACCTAAATGGAGTAGGGTCTACTACCTTAACTCAAGTAAGGCAAAGGATTATAATTTGACTGAAATCATCAAGGCCTTAAATATGGCTTGGGGACCATATGTGAAAAAGGGTGGTAGGTACAAGGAGGGCAAGGACGAATTTTATCATGACACCAATTTCGCATGCGCACAACAGATCGGGGACCAGTGCGGTTTCCACGTGTGCCACAATATGTCGACACTTTTGAGAGAGGTCAAAAATTTCGACCCTGAGGTTGTTGCTAATGGCAAATTCAAACATTTCAATACCAAATATTAATCTTATAAACGTGCTAACTTATGTATTACTGAACAGAAAGGTAGAGCTGGCTGGAAGGTTTCACCCATCAACCCTCCTGCTATCAGAGGCGAACTGTGCGCCTTCATTCTCGCCGAAATAATGAACAAGAAATGACGTTTTCACGTGTAATAGACGATTGAACTGGGCTACTTGTGATGTCGTGAACAAAACAGTTATCCAATTTTCTGTGATATAAAAATAGTTGTTTCTATGGTTCTGTGGTACGGTATGCTATGTAATTTATTTTCACTAGATGGATATGGTCACCTGTGTATATTTTCTTAGAAAAGAGATTTGATTTGGAACATTACCTCTTTACTACTCCCTCCATTTTCAAATTATTTGTCGTTTTTTATGACATGCGTATTTTGCGTTGCCCTGTTGTGCCGTTCATTTGGATGGACTTAAATGGCCAGTGATGAATAAAAACATATTATCTACACTTGTCCATTTTTAGGTTTTATTGTTGGTTGTCTTATGCATAAGAACAAACTATCTACACTTGTCCTTTTTCTGGATGCTTAAGAACAGACTATCTACACTTGGTCTTATGCATAAGAACATATTATGTGCACTTGTTTTTTTGGGACACTTGCTTCTCCTTCTGTCTTAGCTGATTCCCTCTGTTTTTTTGTCCTTGATGCAAATGATACTAATTGATGCAGAATGCTTGAACAGAACAGAACTGAGGCCATGATGGATCTGAAATGTAATGCTTTTTGGGTGATTTTGGGGGAAATGGGATGCAAATGATGAATGAATTGATGAATTGATGAATGAATTGATGAATTGATGAATGCATGTGATATTGGCGCTGGCTGGCATGTATCTGTGATCTTTCTGTTTTTCAGAGGGCATGGCTAGCAAATCCTGAGGCTAGCCAATATTTAGTATTTATTTTTTTCGGGATTTAACACATCAGTGACGGGTCATAAAAAAAAGACGTCACAGGTAATCATCCTGTGACGGATTCGTAAACCGCGGCCGTCAGAGATGACTCTCCTGTGACGGGCCTTTACTTTCTTGCCCGTCACAGGTAGCCCAGCTGTGACGGATTCTAACTACCGGAGACTAATACCTCGGACGGCCTTCTGTTTATGTGTCCGTCAGAGATGAGACACCTGTGACGGGTTCTAACTGGTCCTAAGCTAGCGGGGACCAATACCTCTGACGGACGTCTATTTATTTTCCCGTCAGAGATGTGTGTCACCTCTGACGGCCGGCCACCCGTCAAAGGTGACAGGACTCACCAGTGACCACTGATTACTGACCAAGCCCAAATCCGTCAAAGGTGCGGGTTTGGGCCCGTCACAGGTGACCTTATCCAGTGTAGTGATATATATATACACCTTTCGTCCGCCGTCTATATCTTTATCTTAATCTTATTCTTATTCTTATTAATATAGATCTAAATCTATTGTAAAGGTTATGGGTACCGTATACCTACACGGCCGACTTGTTCGACTGAAGATAGGAGATAGGTCGGGTCCACATATTATGTAATAGATTAGGATTTGAAAATTATATTGCCTTGTTTCCTAAAGCATAGTCCATAGTCCTAGTTAGATACAATTATGTACATAAATAAGAAAACTTATGTCATGTTCGGCTAGGTTTTTCTCGTTGTAACCTTGACCCCAAACCTATATAAGATAGGCAAGAAGCCCTCCAAGGGCATAACCACAACTCGATCGTCAGATCAATACAACACCCGACAGTTATAATCCTCGAAACAGGAGTAGAGTATTAATTCTCATTGAGAATGCCTGCACATGTCTAAACCATGTCCTCTTTACTCATCCACTTTAGATCTCGTGCGATACACCCTTTTCTCATTGCCGATTTCTAGAATCGACAGTTGGTGCACCAAGTAGGGGTTGCGTCGAGTTTTCCGCCGACAAGTGCGATGGGATCAACTTTAGGAGCCGACGACTTCGCTTCCCGCCGGGACAGGCCTACCAATTCGACGATCTCAACTTCATCACTGATAACTTTAACAAGATTTCTCTACTTGACTCGGATTCGAACCAGTCGAGAAGGGGTCACGTTACTTCGGCTCCGTTCGGCCTCCTGAACGCCGCCGAGACCTATCCAACAGTGTTTTCTTCCGGCGTGGCTTCAAATCACTCAGGGGAGTCTTCAACGTCAACTCAATAGCGCGGTGTCTCCAACACTCTGACGACTTATCCACAGATCGCAATGCGACTCCCTCTACTCCTCGCCACAACATTCGGATATAGTTTGGCTTTCCCCTGATCTGGGCTTGTTTCGACCATGTCCGGACTATGGCTCAGGGAGGTGGTGAAGCATCTAGGCCCCTGTTGTTAATTTTGGTAATTAATGACAAGCGTAAATTGTGGACGAACAATTTTATTTGAGTGATATAATTGAGTTAGGACCACATAATGTATATGCCAAAGATGATTATCAGGATTAAAATTGATGGCACAAAGCAATGGATAAAGGTGGTAAACCTAACGTTTTGTTATTATTTCTGATTTCTTGGACTATCTGTTGATTACTGGCAACTTATTTCGAGTGAATGTTTTACATACATGTAAAATATCCATGCATGGAATGACTTCTTCTTTCTTTCATTCAGAGTCGAACAGGATTTGCATCCACAATAATCAACCTAATTCTGAATCAACTGTTGAATGCATGCATGTTCGTCCATTCATGGTTACTTGACAAAATCATGGCCCACACAAAGATCTTAGTAGTGGCGATGGGTATTTACCGGCGGCCTCAAATTGTGAGATGCGACGAGCGCTAGGCGATGCTGGCGGCTGCGACAACGCGAGTCATGAGAAACTAATGACAAAACCACAACACCGTTGATACCCCTCCATAGCCCGTAAAACTGGATTTGGAACCAAAGGTCAAAAGTACCCTTTTAAAGTTTTAATAAAAAGTCTATAATACCCATATAAATCGCGGCTACGGTATTTGTAGAGTATGGGGATTATTGGAACCAAGTGTTAACTCCAGAATTTGATAAGCCCCGGAGTCCTCATCGGCCCAGGATCTATATCGGCTCAAGGTTGGTATCGGCCTAGAGTTTTATATCGATCGATGAGGGTTATCTTAAACCAACCACCAACAGCAGTCGGATTCTTGTTAGATTTGGGAAGATCTTATCCAGAGGAGACCGAGTTTGAGGAGGATGCGGCCTGTATCTTTTAATTAGGACAAGTTTGTTAGTTTCCTTTTTATCTTTAGGAAAGTTTGAGTCGTATTCTGTTAGGATTTTTGTTAGCCTATGGGTATAAATATGTAAGCCCGTAGTTCATGTAATTTTTTATCTCACGATCAATACAACTTCGGCGCATCGTCACCCTTTACTTTTCGTCTTCTTCGGCGAGTTCATGCCCTTCCCGCGAGGGGTAAGTCTCGTTATGGCTGCCTGCGTTGTCGGGGCTAGGGCTTCGACATTCTGATCTCGTCAACGTAAGCACCTACTATCATATATCTTAGTCAATCTGCTTTGGCATCTCGATTTAGTTGTATCGGCCGAGATTCGTTTTAGGGTTTATGCCGGTATCGATTAAATCGCCTCGCTAGATTAGATTGGCTAAGGTATCCACCACCCTGAAAATCAGTCAAGGGTTTGATTGTCTAGGTCTTGCGTTTCTTTTCATACTTAGTGCTGCATCAGTTCAGTTTGATCTACTAAGTCGTGATTAGAACCGTAATCTCTAGCCTGCTTGTTGGCTGCCAATAAGGGTTTCATCGGGGTTTCAGCCGATGAGTTATCTGGACATTGCATCGGCCCAAGAGTTTTACATATAGATTGGATCTGGCCGATGACAATAGAGTATTTATTGCTTATCTGCTTATTGAGGGTTTATGCCATCGGACCTCTGGCCGATGTGTGCTTTAATTTTCAAATCAATGTTTATTTTATATTTGGATTATGCTATATCATATTGCTATATCATCCTGTTATCGTCAGCCGATCGCCTCTATATAGATGTTTGCTCAGTACACAGCCGATGGATTAAAACCCTAACTACATCGGCTGGTATCAGCATCGGCTGGAATTGTGTCATCGGCTTATCGGGCGATCGGTTGCTTTTGCCCTATCGGCTTATCGGCCGATAGACCTTCTATTCTGTTATTTCGTATATCTTGTCAGTGGCAGGATCAAACTGACTGGCACGCCCGCGCTTCATCAATTTTAGGACCTGCACTGGAGCTAAGCAGATCTCCCAGGCCTTCGTGTGTCCGCGCGCCGGATCCTCATCGGCGGTACGGATTTGGCGTCAACACATTTTTGGCACGCCCAGTGGGACCGTGTTTTGGATTGAAGATTTTTACACGGCGTGTAGAACCCACGATCGCAACAATATGTCTGATCAAGAAGTCAAGGCCAAAGAAGAACAATTTTCTCAGTTGATGGATAAAAAGGAAGAACAATCATTGAAGTCGATGAAGAAAGCAGGGGAATATGATTTTAACATACCAGCTTCAGAGTTTCAAGAATTATTTGATAAAGCAATCCACCGTGCTTTGTTTGATCAATCTGGGGTGGTGAGGAAGACATGGTGTGGTTTAATTACAGATTCGGTTAATGAGATAATTGCACAGAGAATTCATCGGCAGCAGCCATATCAGTTTGGGGGGCAGACTGGTGGACAACTGCAACATCATCAGCAGCAACAATATTGGCCCGGGGGGCAAGCATATCAGTATGATGGGCTACAACAACAATTTCGGCCAGAAGAAACTCAAAAATATCAATCTAGAGAAGAATGGGCCGATATAGTTGCAAAAATAATGGAAGAACAGTTTGGAGTTAGACCTAAGGGACAGATTTATGTGTATCGGCTGCCATTTCTTGAGTGGTTTGATAGAGTTCCACTTCCAAGCCGATACAGGATTCCAGACTTTTCCAAGTTTTAAGGGCAAGATGATATGTCTACAATTAAACATATCAGCCAGTTCTTAGTTCAATGTGGGGAAGCATCGGCTGAGGAAGCTCTGAAAGTTAGATTGTTTTCGTTGTCTTTGACTGGATCGGCTTTCACATGGTTTTTGTCATTGCCACCAAATTCAATTAAGGGTTGGGCCGATCTTGAAAAGCAATTTCATTAGTACTTCTTTGCTGGGAACAATGAGTTGAAGTTTTCAGATTTGGTATCAGTCAAACAGCAAGAAGGGGAATCGGCTATGTAGTATATTCAAAGATTTCGTAATGTCCGCAACCAGTGTTATAGCTTGAGCCTAAGTGATGAACAACTAGCAGATCTAGCGTTTCAAGGGTTGTCAGCACCTATCAAGAGTAGATTTTTCTGCGAGTTTCATAACTTGGCTCATCTTCTTCAGACTGTATCGGCGCATGAGAGCCGATGTCAGGAAGAAGAGAAGAATCAGTTTTGGGGTGATCAAGGCCAGACACAGGATAATTTTGAAACATGACTTCTCATACTCCAAAACTGGAGGGCATGTGTTAACACCAGAATTTGGTAAGCCCCAGAGTCCTCATCGGCCCAAGATCTATATCGGCTCAAGGTTGGTATCGGCCTAGAGTTTTATATCGGCCGATGGGGGTTATCTTAAACCAACCACCAACAGCAGTCGGATTCTTGTTAGATTCGGGAAGATCTTATCCAGAGAAGACCGAGTTTGAGGAGGATGCGGCTTGTATCTTTTAATTATGACAAGTTTGTTAGTTTCCTTTTTATCTTTAGGAAAGTTTGAGTCGTATTCTGTTAGGATTTTTGTTAGCCTATGGGTATAAATATGTAAGCCCGTAGTTCATGTAATTTTTTATCTCACGATCAATACAACTTCGGCGCATCGCCACCCTTTACTTTTCGTCTTCTTCGGCGAGTTCATACCCTTCCCGCGAGGGGTAAGTCTCGTTATGGCTGCCTGCGTTGTCGAAGCTAGGGCTTCGACATTCTGATCTCGTCAACGTAAGCACCTACTATCGTTGATGGAGCGTGAAACTCCTCACCGGGAGACCATGCAGGCCCCCCTTTGCCGGTTCGGTCGGGGCCGCGAGGTGAGATTCTTAGTCCCTGATCTGAGGGATATCAGCGAGAGAGAAAACGCGTGGACACAGGCGATGTGGACAGGTTCGGGCCGCTGAGAAGCGTAACACCCTACTCCTGTGTTCTGGTGGATTTGGGAATGTCAAGGAGTACAGAGAGAGTTCAGCCTCTAGAGCGAATTGGCCAGAGTCCGATCCTATCTTCCCTAGGCCTGGGCCTCCTTTTATATGGCAAGGGGCTACCACATGGGCCACGAGCTGCCTAAGAAAGAAAACATTCTTTTTACAATTAGGGCTATCCTACTGCCGGAAGTAACCTCTGACAGACACCGCAGCACGCCTCTGCTCAGCCGGCCGGCTCTTCCGGGGGGCGCCCGTTTCAACCTTCATTAAATGGCGGGCGACTTTCTCGCCACACCTGCGTCGAAATCTGGGATGGATCTGACCGGGGCTGACATACCAACTCCAGGAGTTGGCACGCCGGCTCCGGCTAGGGACGAGAGCCAGGGGGCTCTCATCATTCTGACGGGACGGGGCGAGGCGTGCCGCAGGCCGCCTGTCGCCACCTAACACACGATCTGACCAGTCTGTGACCGGTCACTCGCCGCGACCGATCATGGACCGGATAGGCATGCGCTGCACCACATTAAATGCGACGTAGTGCGCTCGTCTGAACCGCCATAAATGCGGTTAGGTGAGCTTTGCCGTGCTCACCTAACCCACACACGTGGCGCCAAGATCACGGTTAGGTGAGCTCTGCCGTGCTCACCTAACCCACACACGTGACGCCAAGATCACGGGGGGTCGGGGCGCCCCAGCCCTGGGGGCCAAAACAGGAGCGGCCCGACCCCGGGGGGAGACCAAAGGGGAAGCCGCCACGTCACCCTCGGGCCCGACCCCCCCAGGGGGAACGGGCCACGTGGACGACTGCGGCCGCCCATGCCTCCGGTCACGATACCCCCGGTCCCATGTCACCGACAGTAGCCCCCGGCGTTACGCCAGGGCGACCGCCCCCCGGGAGGGAGCGCCCGGGCATGACGCCACTCCTCAGGCCTGGTGACAGGTGGGACCGGTCCCTAAAGATGGGCAGGAGCCCAACGGTCGCGAACCGCGCGTATCGGGAAGGGAAAACCGATCGATAATAATGAGCGGCCTCTTCGTAACCGCTACATTACTCGAGACGGCGCGCGAATCGGGACGCGTCGGTCCGTTTCGCCTGGGGATGTGATAATGACGCTTTTCGCGGTAGGCGAGCGCAATTAATGCGCACACGATCTTCTCCATCCATGTAATTAAGTCTTTTCTTGGGAAAAGTATATTGTTTAGTGAATTATTCCCCTCTCTCTCTCTAGTGTGTTTTTTTTTGGAACAATGTTCTCCTGGGATTTTGGTAAATATCGGCAGCATCAATATATACTGCGTTACTGCCCCAGGCAGACCACAAAGATTAAGCCCAGTTGCACTGGGAAGCTATGGGCCTATCCTAGCTGGAGGCCCAAAAAGCACCGAACCAGGCCCAATAATACTCTGTGCTTGGATAGAGCGGAGGGGAGTAGAGGCAGAGGCGCAGCCGAGCAGAAGCAGCAGGAAGCCAGAAAGAAGAGGGAGACGACGAGGGAATCGGAATCGGAGAAGCGAGAAGGAAGAAGGAAGAAGATGCCTTGCCTCAACGTGTCGACCAACGTGAACCTGGATGGGGTGGACACCTCCGCCGTCCTCGCCGACACCTCCAAGACCGTCGCCACCATCATCGGCAAGCCCGAGGCCGTACGCTCCTCTCCGTNCCCTCCCCCCCCCCCCCCCCCCCCCCCCCTTTTCCTCTTCTTCTCTACCCATACCTAGCCTAGGTTTAGGCGTGCTCTCCTGGTTTCTTCATAAATTTTTGGTTCTTGTAGGCGTGCTCAGATCCTATCTTGCAATTATCTATTAACCTGGCGCTTTTAGTGGATTATCGCTCTCTTGTATGGTGATTCAGTCTGCTGGAGGAGGATTAGGGTTTAACTGCCCCATCGATCTTTGGCATGCAAGTGATGTAATTGGGTTTTTGATCTGTAGTTTAGTATGGAACTACCAACATTTCCATTCGCACAAGTGTTCACCTCTCAACTACGTATCAACTATGGTGATGTTCATTTGGGGATACAACCTTGATAGGACGAGGGAGAGGGAGGGAGACTGGTTGTGGGGATAGAGAAGTTCCCTATTCTTCTTGGAATTCCTTCACAATTCACAAACTTTATATTACTGCTGCCTGAGGAAACCATCATCACTCAAAATAAATAGTGAACCATTTACTCTATGAAATTTATAAACTTGCAGTATTCCTAGGCTTCATTTGGAATAGTAAATCTTTGCTTCATTTCGAGTTTGTCTGCAAAAATAGTAAACCATTTGGAATACAAACTTTGTACTTTTGCAGTCAAAATTTATAAACTTGCTTTTCTTTTCCACATCAAATCCTTACCTTTTGGATTTTTTAGCAAGTAATAAACTAGGAGTATTTGCAAAAATAGTGTGCCAAGTCTGTTCATTTGGCTGCAAAAATACAAAGTTTAACAACATTTGGAACAGTAAATCTTCGCCTCATTTCAAGTATGCCTAGGCTGCCAAAATTTATAAACTTGCTTTTCTTTTCCACATTAAATCCTCCCCTTTTGGATTTTTCAGAAAAAAATAAAAAAAATCTTTTGCGCGTAATTTTCAATGTAATAAATCAGACTGTCAGAGATCTTTTTTCCTGGACTGTTGCTTGTTATGATCATCATATTGAAAGTTGAAATGGACAAACAATTTTCATAACAGAAATTGGGTGAAACATAACTTATATAGCCTTCCCACAATAAAAGTAATGTTCACTTGTTCAGTTAGTCTAAATTAAAATGATTATAAGCTGTGACATATTCAACCACTTTTGTAAAAAATTTACTTTTTCCAAGAGTAGATCAATTTCATGTTTTTCATTCTAAATAAGTGTTCTTCTGGAAGCTATCTATTACTAGCGAATAGTTCTTAGAGTGATACTTGATGCTGTATCAGAAACAGCTATATTGTTACTAGTGACCAGATAGAGGTAAGATTTGTTGTTAGTGGACCAAATGCGACAACAGAATGGCTAGTTTTGCTGTTAATGGACTTTTTTTTGGCTTAAAATCAACATTGGTTCTCTGATTATAATCTGTGAATCATGATACCCAATCCGTCCCGATTCAAATGCTCTTAGTCGCACCATGTTGCTATATAGATTTCAGAATTCTATGATTGCACAATGTTAGACTTGTGCTAGCGTCAAACTGAAAGTTAACTTCCATAAATTTTCTGGTCTTAGGGTATATGCTGAAGCTATTTTGCATTGCCTTTATTGTTGAGATACTAATTAGAGTGCTTAATGCTTATTCCTCCCACAGTATGTGATGGTTGTTCTCAAGGGTTCAGTGCCTATGGCATTTGGAGGTACCCAGGAGCCTGCCGCTTATGGCGAGCTGGTTTCCATTGGAGGGCTGAACCCTGATGTCAACAAGAAGCTGAGTGCTGGCATTGCCTCTATCCTGGAGTCAAAGCTGTCCATTCCCAAGGGCCGCTTCTACCTCAAGTTCTACGATTCCAAGGTAAGCAGACCACATTTCTTATTGACTGTTCATCCATGGGTCTTCATAACCATATAGTCATGTTCTCATTGCATCTTTGCTGTTTGTTAGGCCCATCGTGCACAAGAACATGCTCAATGTTTGCATGCTTTGCATCAAGAATAGATCAGTGTAAATGGGTCGTCTGTTGCTTGTTTAATGTTATCGTATTGGTTTTTGCAGTTTAGTTTCTTTCTGCAGTTTGGCAATAAATCCTTCCCACAGCACGTATACTCTTCCATGCTAATTATGAGCAATTGAGCACTAATAAATCCCTTTTGATTTTTTTTTATGTAGCGCTCAGACTTTGGATGGAACGGCACCACCTTTTAGGTTAAAATGTATGCCTATGGCTTCATGATGCATGAAACCTAAGAAGTCTTAATATCTTGTTCATTGCCTATTGGAGGACAATGCAGTCAGATGTATCAGTTCAATGTCAACAAGAGTCTCTGTGGAACTGGAAATATGCTTCTGCATGCTTGAGTTGAGAGCTCTGTGTGTGTTTTGTCTATTAAGGTTGTCCCTGTATTATGTTTGTGATGGGTGTGGGGGGCAGGCCTAAATTCAGTGTTTCAGCACACAGAATCAACCAAGAAACCCTTTGCTGCGAGGTCATTTCTTCCCTTGACCACAGCACGTTAACGCGTTACAGAACATCTGCTTTGGAGAAATGTGGTTTATTATATTTCACGGCTGTCTTTTCGTGCTAGGTTAGTAGGAAGTAGGAACCACAAGTTAAGGGGTTTGCATTTTGTGGTTGTTGGTGGTAAAGTGGTTTGGTACTTGCATTGCATAGCAAGGGTCTTAGTCTGTTAGGTTTGGTTCTTAAGCATGAAATTTTGCTGGTGCCTAGTCTCTTTGTTTTGGTGTTGGCCCAAGTACGGTGGCTTGCTGCCTAATTAATTTTGACCTCTCCTTTTTTGTAGTAGAGTAGCCAATCTCTGTTCCATTCTTTCTCTTGATGCATTGGCATTTCACCGAACTAGGCATATGTAAAATTCACACAGCCTGCACATGCTTTGGGAGCTCATAGTATGTGCGTGCCTGGAAACACAATCTGTTGCATCTTATATCTATGAACAATAAACAACCTCAACACAAGAATCAGAATCAGAATGACCCAACTTTACTTTGTGGTATTCAGCTATAATAAGGGCCTGTTTGGTAGAGCTCTTGATTCTGTGATTCTGGGATTCTAGATTCTGATTCTCCTGAATCAGATACTGAAGTGAATCAGAATCACTACGATTAGGCGTTTGGCTAGAAACATTGAATTAGGATTCTGAGAGAGGGGACTTCCAGTTAATTTCTCTATAATACCCTTGTCATACAACAGAAGTGATTATATAAATTAGATAAAGCTTAATGTAATAGTAATAATTAGTACAAGTACTTAAAAACTTGGTTCTGTAATTTTTTTGAAAGTTCCGAAAATCATTTTCGGACAACTCCGAAAATTTCCAGAACGCACAACTTGGTTCTGTAATTTTTCGGAAGTTCCGAAAATAATTTTCGGACAACGCCGGGATGTTAGTTGGCGTCGGCGGCGCGCACAGGCGGCGTGGCTGGGGGAGAGGCCGGGAGGGAGGCGGCGAAGCGGCGGCCCGGCGGCGTGGCTGGGGGAGAGGCTGGGAGGGAGGCGACGAAGCGGTGGCCTGGCGGTGTGGCTGGGGGAGAGGCCGGGAGGGAGGCTGGATGCGTCGGCCCGCCGGAGTCGATGTGGGAGAGGCCGGCGGATCTGGGGCGTCGACGGCGGAACAAGGTCGCCGGAGTCGCTGGGGAGCTGCCGGAGTCCGGATCCGCCGGCGCAGCTCGGGGGAGAGCTCAGAGCGCCTGCGCCGTCGCCCTAGCGAGAGGGGAGGAGCGCATCCGACTGAAGGGGTAGGGGGGGTATACCAATGGCAGTGGTGGGTAATTTCGTCGGAAAGAAGGGGTATTTTTCTATTTCGTTGGTTGGATTCCGGTGAGAAACTGGTTTTTCGCCGATTCTCCTCTGCTGTGCATTTTTCAAGAATCGTTCTGCCTGATTCGGTCGTGAAACACTACGAGAAAAAGCCCGTTTGACTAGCTCCGAGTGATTCTTGGAGGAATCACTTTACAGAATCCCATCCAAACGGGGCCTAAGTTTAGGCGTGCAAAATGGTACATGAAAAAAAAATAAGGAAAATAAAAAAGCGTAGAAGAAGGGCAAAATGGTAAAATGATGCTGACCGTTGACTTGTCACGTTGGCCGTCGGTGGCGTCTCTCCTAACCTTCGATTTCGATTTCTTCGTTGAGAAATTACGACCCACACCCGCCATTTGTTAGGGAGCAGATCTCCTTCCCGCGCACCGCTCAGATCCAGCGCCATGGCCGCCGCCTCTCCTCCCCTCCTCCCCACCACCGTCCTCCCAGCCGCCACCGCCACCGCCACCACCTCCGTCTCCTCCGCCGAAGCCAACCCGCCCGCCACGCGGGCCTTCCTCGCCCGCCTCCTCGACTCCGTCAAGCGCGCGCTCTCCGGGGCGCGCCCCTGGCCAGAGCTCGTCGACCGGAGCGCCCTCTCCCGCCCGGACTCCCTCTCCGACGCCACCGCCCGCCTCCGCAAGAACCTCGCCTACTTCCGCGTCAACTACGCAGCCATCGTCGCCCTCTCCCTCGCCGCATCGCTCCTCGCCCACCCCTTCTCCCTCGCCGCCCTCCTCGCCCTCCTCGCCGCCTGGTGCTTCCTCTACCTGCTCCGCCCCTCCGACGCGCCCCCGCTCGCCGCCTTCGGCCGCACCTTCTCCGACAGGGAGACCCTCGGGGGCCTCATCGTCGCCTCCGCCTTCGTCGTCTTCCTCACCTCCGTCGGATCCCTCATCTTCTCCGCGCTCGCCCTCGGCGCCGCCATCGTCTGCGCGCACGGCGCATTCCGCATGCCCGAGGACCTCTTCCTCGACGAGCCCGATCAGGCCAACGGCGGCACCTCCGTCAACCTGCTCTCCTTCATCACCAACGCCACCGGAGGCCGCGTCTGATGACAATCTTCCTCCTCGCGCATTCCAAGCAAGGGTCATAATTTTTTTTTATTATCCATGAAACACTATCATATATTCATATGGCGATCGATGTAGAGCAAAAAATTAGGGGACAATGATAGTGCTATACGATACATATAAGAATTTGTTGATGATCTAGTTTTGTTTCCTTTGGCATTTGATGTATGAGAAAGAGCAAGAAGAAGAAGAGTATTGATCCTGATATTGCTCATCAATCATGACACCATGTTATTATGGTTCTCTTATAAAATTCACAAATGTGTTTTGGTCTGATGATTCATAAGCCATCTCATTCTCTAAAGATGTTATAGACGAATCTGGGTAAATCAAATGATGTTGGATCTGATATTGTACATCTTCATTTGAACATTATACAAGGATTTCGTTTGCCTGCTTGTCAGTGGATGTTATGCCAACCTAAACACGGCCAAGAGCTCCTGCTGGCAGTTAAGTAAATCTCATGGATGTTGCACAGAAAACGTTAATTTAGGATTAGGAATTTGTCATATTCAACTTGGTGGGATAAGGAATTGTTGTTGACGATGGGGGGAGAGAGCTGAGGGGAACTCCTGACAGCAGCCACACAGACACAGGTTTACTTAGATGTTTAGCCCAGGTTTGTTGGCAAATGCATTACACAAGGGGATTTCCTGAAATCATCTAATCCGTTGGTCATTTTTTGGATAATTAAATTTGAAAATATACTGTTCATTTGTTTTATTGTTAGAAATATTTAGGATGCAATTTGTTTGGTACAAATATACCGTCGATCTCGCTCAACGTGAAAATGAGAAGATCGACGATATATTTGTGTCAAAAAAAATTGCATCCCAAATATTTTTAAGAAAAAAACAAACGAACAGTATATTTTTAAATTTAATCCTTTTTTGGATGGCCCAGATTGCGTCAATATCCCTTCTCACTCCTCGAGATCAAGGCTTTTGCCGCCTATCGTCCTGCTTCATGTCATAAAAAACAACATTTGACACAATTGTGAGGGTGTCACTCTAAATTACTACTACTACACGGCAAATCACCCAGGTGGGCTGATGTCCTGAACATCTGAATTTGGTGGGCCAGAAGCACCTGGCCTGTTTATGTCTGTAAGTCCAGCAAGATGGACAAGATGGTCGGCCCAAGCAAACACCTGACCTGGTCCAACTCCACAGTCCATCCCACCCGTTGCCTTTGGCTTCTCTCTCTGCCCTTATATTAATTAAAACATGACAAAAGAAAGAAAGAAAGAAAGAAAAAAACTAGCCGTTGGTTGGTAGTGGGGGCCATTACGGCATAGCATAGCAGCATTCCCGTGCACGCGCGTACGTGCTACTAGCCGTTGCTCACTTGCTCTCATCTGCTCTGCTAATCCCCTCCTCCTCTTCTCGTCTCTCGCGCGCTCTTCTTCTTCCCCAACTCGACTCGCTACGCCTACCACCAACAAATTCCTTCTGCTCTACTCAATCCATCAAATGCAAGGACCACGCCGCCGACGAACGCCACCTGTTCCTGCTCCTGCTCCTGCCGCCAAACAACCGGCCATGCTCATGCTCAGACCATCCTCCGCCACGGCCCACCATCGCCGCCTCCTCCCGCATAACCATTGCTGCACACTTCTCCTCCTCCTCCTCACACTCCTCCCCTCGCTCGCCGCCACCGCCGCCCACCACCACCACCTCCACCCGGCGGGCGACGGCGTCATCATCAGCCAGGCGGACTACCAGGGCCTGCAGGCCATCAAGCACGACCTCACCGACCCCTACGGCTTCCTCCGCTCCTGGAACGACACCGGCCTCGGCGCCTGCTCCGGCGCATGGGTCGGCATCAAGTGCGTCCAGGGCAAGGTCGTCGCCATCACCCTCCCATGGCACGGCCTCGCCGGCACGCTATCCGAGCGCATCGGCCAGCTCACCCAGCTCCGCCGCCTCAGCCTCCACGACAACGCCATCGCCGGCACCATCCCCAACTCCCTTGGCTTCCTCCCCGACCTCCGCGGCGTCTACCTCTTCAACAACCGCTTCTCCGGCGCTGTCCCCGCCTCCATTGGCAACTGCGTCGCGCTCCAGGCGTTCGACGCCAGCAACAACCTCCTCACCGGCGCCATTCCTCCTTCCCTCGCCAACTCCACCAAGCTCATGCGCCTCAACCTCAGTCACAACTCCATCTCCGGCGACATCCCACCAGGGCTCGCCGGCTCGCCCTCGCTCGTCTTCCTCTCCATCTCGCACAACAAGCTGTCCGGCCACATCCCCGACGCGTTCGCCGGATCCAGGGCGCCCTCCTCGTCCTCGCTCAAGGAATCCATCACCGGGACCTACAACCTCGCCGTCCTCGAGCTCTCGCACAACTCGCTCGATGGCCCCATACCGGAGTCACTTGCCGGGCTCCAGAAGCTGCAGGTGGTGGACCTCGCCAGCAACAGGCTCAATGGCACCATACCCGACAAGCTCGGCTCGCTCGCCGACCTCAAGACGCTCGACCTCTCCGGCAACGTCCTCACCGGCGAGATCCCGGCGAGCCTGTCCAACCTCACCACTAGCCTCCAAGCCTTCAATGTCTCCAACAACAACCTCTCCGGCGAAGTGCCGGCCTCGCTCGCCCAGAAGTTTGGGTCTTCCGCCTTCGCCGGAAACATACAGCTCTGCGGCTACTCTGCTTCGGTGCCCTGTCCGGCGTCACCGTCCCCAGCGCCATCTGCGCCGGAATCACCAGTGCAAGGGGTGGAGGCCACGGGGCGCCACCGGAAGTTCACCACCAAGGAGCTCGCGCTGATCATCGCCGGAATCATCGTCGGCATCCTGCTCTTGCTGGCCCTTTGCTGCCTGCTGCTCTGTTTCTTGACCAAGAAGAGGTCTGGAGGCGGGAAGCAGACGACCAGTAGCAAGGCAGCAGGTGGTGGCGCCGGAGCCGCGGCGGGCGGGCGAGGGGAGAAGCCGGGGTCGGGGGCGGGGGAGGTGGAGTCGGGGGGAGAGGTGGGAGGGAAGCTGGTGCATTTCGACGGGCCGATGGCGTTCACGGCGGACGACCTGCTGTGCGCGACGGCGGAGATAATGGGGAAGAGCACGTACGGGACGGTGTACAAGGCGACGCTGGAGGACGGGAGCCTTGTGGCGGTGAAGCGGCTGAGGGAGAAGATCACCAAGGGTCACAAGGACTTCGAGGCCGAGGCGGCGGTGCTGGGCAAGATCCGCCACCCCAACCTGCTGCCGCTCAGGGCTTACTACCTCGGACCCAAGGGCGAGAAGCTGCTTGTCTTGGATTTCATGCCCAATGGCAGCCTGTCCCAGTTCCTCCACGGTCAGTACTCTGTCAATGCTCTTCTTCTTCTTCTTATGCAAATTAGGAGCAAAATGCAATTGATAAACTGTATGCATCTTCTGCTTACAACATTCTGCTTTCAACTGAAATTAGTCTTCTGAACATTTCAGAAAATGCTTAGTCTGAACATTTGCAGATTATGAGTTTCTTAACACCGAGTAGATTGGATACATGCTGAAAAATTTTGCACACTTAAACCTTTAATTTAGAACATCCCATGCCAATTTAAAGCTTGAGCATTCCATCTGAGCAATTTAAAGAATGTTGGCCACTGAAAAGTTCAGTGTCATGTTCAGTTAAACAAATGCAGGTTTGAGGCTAATATGTCAACAATTGGTGATCTAAAATGGCAGACTTTTGTTTCAGTAACAGTGTTTTATCAATATTATTTCAGCTTTCTGGCTCTGAATTTCATCCTGATGAACTGAAAATCTACTTAACTCTGACAGTAACACTGACATTTTGATGGCAAAAAAAAAAAAATTGTGCAGCTCGCGCGCCCAACACTCCGATCAACTGGGAGACGCGGATGACGATCGCCAAGGGCACAGCCCGTGGCCTGGCTTTCCTCCACGACGACATGACCATCGTCCACGGCAACCTCACCGCCAGCAACGTCCTCCTCGACGACCACTCCAACCCCAAGATCGCTGACTTCGGCCTCTCCCGCCTCATGACCACTGCCGCCAACTCCAACGTCCTCGCCGCCGCCGGCGCCCTCGGCTACCGCGCCCCCGAGCTGTCCAAGCTCAAGAAGGCCAGCGCCAAGACCGACGTCTACAGCCTCGGCGTCATCATCCTCGAGCTCCTCACCGGCAAGTCCCCCGCCGAGACCACCAATGGCATGGACCTGCCCCAGTGGGTGGCGTCCATTGTCAAGGAGGAGTGGACCAGCGAGGTGTTCGACCTCGAGCTGATGCGCGACGGCGACACGGGGCCTGCCGGGGACGAGCTCGTGGACACGCTGAAGTTGGCGCTGCACTGCGTGGACCAGTCGCCGTCGGTGAGACCTGATGCCCGGGAGGTGCTCCGGCAGCTCGAGCAGATCAGGCCGGGGCCGGAGGGCGGCGCCGGGCCCAGCGAGGAAGGTGGCGCAGGGCATGTGGCTGCTGCTTCTGAAGGCAATGAGTAGTGAGCAGCTGGGCTCTTGAGCAAAAATGCAGAATTTGAATAAGATATTAAAAGGAAATTAACGTCTCACTCAGCTAGAGGCTAGAAACAAAGATATATTTCATTTATGAATTCTTTGATTTATTTGAAAGCTTAGTGGTAGTATTAGTAAGTGGTAGACATTATTCGTCTATGTTGTTTTTGAAGCTTCCTGTATAGGCAAATAATATTATTTGCAAAAGAAATGAATCACTCTATCATAATATCTACTATACGTCTGTTCAAAAAATAGCAGTCTACGATCGGACAAATAGATGGCTAGCATACATACACAAGTAAATAAAAAAGAAGTTGCATATATATATATATATATAAGCTAACAAAGAAAAAAGAACCTTGTGGCTAGTCTAACATGGGGGCCGGCAGATTTGACCAGTGCACACTGACCAAAATGGTGGCGCAATCAAAAATCATAGGTAGGATGACAAGCCACGGAGCATTCGGACTGGCTCCTCCTTTGAGGCGCCACTCCGCTTAACCTTCAAGTCTAGCACCAAGATGCCACGCTTGACAATGGCAAGCACAAACCTCTTGTTTAGCTGACACGGCTTGGCAATGGCGACACGTTCAAAGAGCTTGATTTCATTGGGTATTTGACAGACACGACAAGCCATAGACAGGTCGAAGCCACCGCTGCCACGCACTTCGGTTATCTGGATGTGCATCGTGGCCTCTATGGCATTGTGGAGAAGTGCTAAGCTCATGTCCACGGCACCGTAGTCGACGGCGATCCGTCGGGTGTAAGCTTGGGCATGTGGCGGGGGTAGCTCGCTCTCACTGATGGTGGCAGCTCCATCGATGAGCTGGAGATCATCATCTTCTCCATCTCCTCTCTTGATCCTTATGGAGTTTCCATCCCAATGCCTCTCTTAGGGCCAGACAAGAGTATAGAGGGATCAGAGTGGTCAACGACGAAAGGTTTGTCGCGACCACGGTTGAAGTCGTAGTTGCGCAACCGATCCATATGATCTCGAACAGCCATGAAGCCGTACACCTGAATGGGGCCGTCACCAATAGCAGGGGCAGCGATGGAGGCCAGCTTGAGTGAGAAGATGTGCAACATGGAACAACCTGAGTGGACGATGCAACCGGACCAGTTGGGCCGGCAATCCGTGGTTGGATCAGACAGCATCATCGGCTTCAATCGAGCTGATACAACAATCAGACAGCGACATGTAAGAACACTGAATAACTATATAAAAAATTATTATTATAATCAGCGAGTTTAAATTGTAGAAGCAGTAAGTAGATTGGGTGATGGATAGCACTAGCCATTACTGAGTTTCTGTAAATTTGGTTGTTTTATGCATACGCGTGGATTTAAAGAAAAAAGCACTGGGATAATGTACATCTGGCTAATATACCGGTTTGGAAAATTTTGCCAATTCTCTTCCGCTCCGGCTGTCTATTGACGCCCTAGAGTAGATCTGGAGCAGCGTAGCGGGAGCGGCGGCCTGTGCGCCATAGCCAGATCACAGATGGGGCAAGAGAAAGAAGAGGAAAATTTGTGCCTTAGGGCATATCCATATTATATCGGCTCAGTGAGCCAGCCAATACACACACAAAATCAATCAATATAGGTACAAAAATTTGCTTGCCGGACAAATTTAGGGACGAATCAAGGGGATTCGAATCGAATTATATAGAACTAACAAAGGAGAGTGGATTCGGTGGGAATGGAGGAGGAGGAGAAGTCTTACTTTCGTTGGTATCGGCGATACGATAAAAGACACTCCAGTAATCGGTGCCCCTGTAGATGGATCCATCTCGATGATTCCTATCCTCAAGAACGTCCTCTTGATCCATCATTCCTTCCGTGTCTGTTGTGCCTGCAAGGATCATAGTCGTCCCTCCCCGCCGCCTCTTCCTCCTGGATTTGGATTTGGATTCAAGAACCTCCATCTTCCCAAACCGCTGGAAATCGCCGCCTCTACCGCCCTCCATCCCCCCTCGATTCCACTCAGCTAGGGTTTGTTTGCATGTCCAAAGGGGATCGGTTCGGTTGCCGTCTATTTCTTTTTCGCTTATCTAGCTTAATCAAATACGGTTTCGGTTTCATTGAAACAATCGGATATCCTTTTCTTTTTTCCTTTTATAAATACACAATAGTGCAGGGGTAAAATTTTAGAGTATAGTACTCGATGCAGAGGCGTGAGTAAAAAAAATATTAAATTATTATTTCACAGCCTTAATTTTTGATGTTTTGAACAATATATGTTTGACTATATCTTTGACTTTTTTTATAATATATACAATAAATAAATATTTTTTATTTTTAATATAGTACTTTGTAAGACAAATATATATATATATATATATATATGTTATTACAATATTTTTAAATTAAATATTTATAAAATTATTTATAATTAAAGTTATACTTGAAAAAGTGTCTTGCGTTATAAAAAAAAAACTAATCGTTTAGAATCATGATGTCTTGCAAGTTATTACATATTTTGTCGTTATGGATCATGACATTGACATGCGTAGCGCGCTCGCTAAAATTTCTCCGCACTAATAAATAGGGGGTCATTAAGCAAAAATATATAGGGCTTATCGTGTGGGTAGCGAAAATGTAATAGTAGTTCTAAATCACTAATAGGGAGATAACCAATGGTCCACCTAGACGTTAAAAAACCAAGCACATCATTTGATCCCTATTCCAACTCGATGATTTTATTGTAGCTGATTATAAATCTAAAAGCATGGCCAAGAGTCACCCTATATTCTTATATTGCTCTGAATCTTTTTCCAATCCTAAACCCGTATGTATCACTTTTCACTTGTGGGACAGAACACCGGTTACCTTCAAACGTTTTCGCTTTGTACGCCCTTTCATTATAGGGAGTCAAATTTAGATCATCTATTGAAAATGAGTATATTTTTAATTCTTAAATCTTAATTACAAAATCCCATAAAAAAATTTATGGGAGTACAAAAATCAGGAAGCAGATGAAAATTCGATGAGTATGGATACCGAATGCAATATTGTTGTAAATTTCATCTTCGAGAAAGTGAAAAATATGAACTTGGGAGTAACGAGACGGAAAGTGAACGAACATGGCTTATCTCATCTGCATATCTGCATGGACTCTAGTGTTGTGACTTTAGTGCATGCATGAAACTTTTCTGAATATTATTAAGTGCTAAGCTAGGAACAATTGGCTGCAGAAACAATAATCAATTGTTGGCAGTCCGACGATAATGTAGTGTGATCAGTGACCCCTGGGTTTTCCATCGGAAGATTGCAGCTTGCAACAAGGATGGAAAAAAGGCTCGAAGACACTCCGTATTTTCTTCTGAGCCCCGTCTCCTCTATAGGCTGCCTCCGCGTCGGCTGATCCAGTTCAGGAGGGCTGCCTTACTTGGCGTGGGAACCATGATACTCTTTGCAATCAGAGAGGCGCATGACATGTGTTTTCTTTGTTGACCGAAGAACTTGTTCGGGACTCATGAGACGGACTATAGACACAGGATGGAGGAGGCGCGTGCGATAGATGAGTGTCAATAGGCTATACCCATAGACGGGATTTGTAGAGTATGGGAATCGTTGGAACTAGGGTATACGCGAGATCGGATCTGTACGACAAAGGACAGGGTTTATACTAGTTCAGACCCTCAAGCTAAATAATAATCCTACTCCAGTTTATATGTATCTATGGATGAGAATACCACATGGATTACAGTCGGGAATAGGACGACTAGACTAATCGGCTGACTATAGGCTGTCGAGAATGACCCGACGAGATCTATTCGGCGAATAAGATGTTGGTTTCCTCCAGATTGCTTCTAGGTGTGGCTTTGGCTATGGCTTGTAACTCGATACCCTTCCTGGACGAGGGGGCCTTGTATATATAGCGTAGATCATTTTCTTCTCCAAGTAGAACTTGGAGAAATATAATAGGATACGGGCCTAAGGAGACCTTATCTTCCCCGACTAGGACTCTGACATCTTTTATTCCGAGAAGATAATTTCCTTCTTTATCCATCGTGTTTTCTTAATTGAAGAATACCTTCTCGTATACTATTGGGTATATGGTATTGCCATATTTACGAACTCATATATAGAAGGTATGCCTTATCCTTGACACTGACTGTAGCCCCCGACTTCAATGCAAATAATCGAATCAACGTTCTCGACTTGGGCATCGAAAGCAGCCCTTGTCAAACTCATCCAACCGTACTCGGTCAACCGAGTAGGTGCAAAGTATGCAACAAGGGTCTTCTCCTCCTCTAACCCGAGAACACCATTTGAATTTGAATTTGGATTGAAGTCAGAAACATAAACCTGCCATTAACAAATCCGCAAAAATCTCGCTGGTGATTTCTCTCTCTTTCTTGAAATTCAAACCATCGGACGTGACTTATAAATCCCACTTATGAGATCCATTTGAGTTTCGTTTGTACTGTTGGTCATTTTCACTTTCCCCTTTCGCGCATCTTCTCCCTGCTTCAGCAAACAAAAAAAACCCTAAATCACAAACCTCACCAACTCATCTTCCAGCGATCTCCATGGATCTCATGAGTCCATCGCCAACAAGGACACGCTGGCGAAGCTGCAGCTTGAGGGGTTGCTCCCAAGCGAGCAGATGCTGGGTGTTAATAGCAAAATTTATCAAGGATACGAAACGATAGAAATAGATTCGAAGCGGATTATGAGAAGTTAGGGTTATTTCCAAAAACAGAACAACGCATCAGCTCGAAGCTGTATCGGCCAATATAGAATTGGACCCGGTTAGCCGATACAGGCAGTGCAAGTTCATATCGGATTTGGGAGAAGATTTGAAGATATTGCCAAACAAGGATTGAGTCCTGAAGAAGTAATTGTATCTATTAATTATGAACAAAAGTTAGGTGTTTCCTTTAAGGAATTAGTGGTAAGAGTCCGCCTAGGGACTTGTTTGTTTATTTTGTATTTAGCCAAGTTTGAGTTGTGTCCAATATGAACAAGGTTTGTATATTCGGGTATAAATATATGCCTAGGGTCTTGTAAGAAAAACAACAACAATTCAATACACACTCTCGGCGCATCGCCACCTTTTTTACTTTTACTTTTCGACGAGTTCTTATTTTGAGTTGGGCTGCATCGGCTTCGATCTCTAGCAAGAGGTATAGCTTGTCACGGCGGTTTGTATCGGCGGATTAGAGCATCGTTTTAGATGTTTTAATCTATCCTGTACGACTGCTGGTTATCATATATCTTAGCTAATCTAACTTGATGCATCAATTTACCCGTATCGGCCAAAATTTTTCTAGGGTTTTATCGATATCGGCTAAATCGTTTCATTGGTTTAAATTAGCTAAGGTATCCACCACCCTGAAAATCAGTCAAAGGCTTGATTTTTTAGACTTTATGCTTCTTTTCATGCTTAGTGCTGCATCAGTTCTGTTTGACCTACTAGATCGTGTTTAGAATTATAAAAACTAACCTGCTTATTGATTGCCAATAAGGGTAGAATCAGAGTTTCAGCCGATCTTACCTGATATAACTGTTTTGCATTTAAGTTTATATGCTTTAATTTGCTTGATGTGTTATATCTATCATCTTATATAAGTATATCAATCCTTTAAATATATTAAGCTTGTTTCAAATCTCACGCTGCCATCGGTTAGGTTCGATCCGTCGAGGTCAAAACTTGTTTAGTATATTTGATCAAGATTGACATTTTTATATAAGGCTGTATTGAAGTTCTAGCCGATACAATATCTGAAATACCCTAAAATATCTCATTGGCTATGATATAAGGTCATGTAATTATTGATTTATCTAATCTTGGTTATAAGCAATTAATACTGTCTTGGTTGGGTCCGATCTATCATAATTGCTTGCATCTAAGAGAAAGATCAAATAAGTAATTACCTATTATTTCTCCCTACAACCGGTCATGATTGTTTTGGGTTTAATCTATAACATCTACCAATCGACTAGTCATTTAGGTCATATAATTGTGTGACAATTGACTTTAAAAGATATCAATCTCATGTTGCATCGATTGGGTTCGACCTATAGGATTGATTTTATTAAGGAAAAGTTGTTTATGATTATATTTAATCTAAATCTAGTTTATGAGTAGCATCTTCTACCTTATAGCCGATTCGACTTGCTTGCATCGGCTAGGTTTCTACGATATATCATCAGCCTACCAGCCAATTGGCTATTGTTTACTAACATTGCCTTCTTGTAAATCTTGTTGGTTGCAGGATCAAACCAACTGACACGTCCTGAACCTAAACTCCTAGGTCGTCGTATTTTCTCATCAACACTGGGGCGTTCAGAAGGTGGTACTGATCCTTTGCCCAACCTGGGGAAATCGTCACCCTTGCCTCGTTTGTTCAATGTGATTTTATTCCTCCTCCTTCTGAATTTCTTTCAGTTCTTCTTGATTTCGACGACATCCATCTTCTCCACTTGAATCATAACTCCATAGCTTTCCCTGAGCATCTTTACTCACCTATACGAGATGTACCTTGGGGTATAACCTTTCATAGATTTGTTTAGATATTTTTATGAGTTTAGATGGATGGAAGCAATCACTTAGGCCAAGATGGGATGAATAGGCTAATTAAAACAAAAAGCAGAAGCTAAAAACTAAAAAATAGGTCCGATAGTCTGATCCAAGGTCGGACAGTCCGATGTAAATCAGATTGGCCGAAGTGGGATTAGACTATCTGACAAGCAAAGAAGTGCAACAACAAGCTATAGATCCACCACACAACTAAGAGTAAATGCACAACCAGCAACTAGGCTATAGCGGCACAATAGGGCAACAAATAGAGTAAGAGGAAGAATGAATATCACAGAGATTTTGTGCCGAAGTATTTCCCGGAGTTCAAATCCTTGAGGGGATTTTACTCTTCGTTGAGGGGCTCACAAAGAGCTGGGTCTTTTCCAACCCTTTCCTCTTGAGGTTGCACAAATGCACTCTTCCTTCCACTAGAGGTATCTCTTTCCTTGCGGGGGTGAGATCCGGCCTTCACAAACTTCTCTTGGCTCACCACAAGTATATCGATGGCTCAAGAGTGACGCCTAGCCATCTAGAAGTCCTCAAGAGTAACAAACATCACACAACCCTTGGACGAACCCTAGTGCTCAAGATCGAGTGAAACACACACTAGGCTCTCAAACTGTAACACCCTGAAAATTCGACTAACGAAAACAAAACCCTAAAACACGTACCTTCAAAAACTTTTATTCAAAATTTGCATCATGCCGAATTAATTGCCCTTTTATTTGGATCTTTATTTGTAGAGTTTAATTAATCATTGTATAAAGGGAATTAATTATGTATAAACCCTAAATAGAAATTGGCTAAATAAATAATTAAAATATAAATTGAAATAAATTTTTAAGCAAAGTGGGCAATAAATAAAATATCCTACATAGATGTCTTGAGCAAGTTTTCTATTTATTTTGGATTGGGATAAATTCATACCATTAAATAGGAAATTACATATATATATATATATATATATATATATATATATATATATATATATGTATGTATATGTATATATACGACCTCTAAGTATAGGAATTACTAAAAAGGACTTAAATAAATATTGAATATTTAAACATTATTAAAGTTGGGTAAATTCATATTTGAATGCGAAATATTGTCATTCAAATACTTAGATGGGATATAAATTTAAATAGCAATTTTATCCATTTTTTTTGCAAGAAAACACTAGAAAATGAAAAAAAAATCCTGGCGGCACTGTTCATTGCGCGCCAGGCGTTCGACGCGGGTCTAGCCCAACCGAACGCCCGGCCGCCGCTGTCACCGCGTCGTCCCGTCGTCGCCCATCGCCCTCGCGCCGTAGCCGCCTCGAGCCCACCCCGCCCCTGCGCCCGCCGCCGCGCCATCGCCGTGTGCCGCCTCGAGCCCCGAGCCGCACCGAGCCTCGTGCCCGTCGCGTCGCCATCGTCATCCTCCCCTTCGCCGCGCTGCCTCGCGCCTCGCGTACTGCCGCGCCGTCGCCGTCGTCATCACATCGCCGCTCGCCTCGAGCCCCGCGCGCCACGCCGTCCCATCCGCTGCACCGGCCAACGTGCCTCCCCTCCCCGCCCCTATAAAACCCCCCCGAACCTCCCCCTTCTTCCCCGTCCCACCCCCAATCCCTCTTCCCTTTCTCCTCGCTTTTCCCGTTCTCCATCCCCTCTCCGCTGAGCTCGGTGCCGGTCGCCGCCCTGGTTGCCGCCGCCGCGCCACCGCCGCCTTACTCGTCGCTGCCTCGCCGTCGTCGGGTAAGCCCCCTTCCTCCTTCCGCCGCGCCACTGCTGCCTGCGCAGAGAGAAGACAGAAGAAAAGAGAAGAAGAAAGAGAGAGAGGCAGAGAGAAGAAGAGAGGAAAAGAGAAAGAGACAGAGAAAAGAGAGAGAGGCAGAGAGACAGATAGAAAAGAGAGAGAGAGGTAGAAAAGAAAAAGAAAAAAAAGAAAAAAAAATAAATATATATATAATAGTTGGAGAATTAATTGTAGGTTATTTTTGGAAATTTCTAGAAAATAGATTGAGGTTAGGGAATTAATTATAGATTGTGAGAGGTTATTTATTTATTTTAAGAATGATAGAAGTGTGGTAGAAATTGTGGGCTAATTATTATAGAGCGGATTTGTTAGGAATCGCGTAAATTAAAATGGGTAAAATACTTTAATCGACTAGCGCCAATACTTTAGGGTGAAATGGATTAAAATCGGAATTGTACTATTTTGCAAATAATAGAATCGATATAGAAATTCGACGCTCGCGCTCGCTTTTTAATTGGATTTTATTTGAATTCTAATTGAATTCAAATCAATTCTTTCGCACGTAATTCTAGACCCCGAGGGAGTTGTGATTCCGAACGAGGATCAAAATCCGCAGGACTACGAGCAAGGCAAGTCATCACTAAACCTTGAGCATGTTGAACCAATTGCGAACTTATCTTGGATTTAAAATAAAGTTTGCATGCTATATAAATATATGTGAATGCCCTACCTTGCTATATGCCATGCCTTTGGTATTGATTATCCATGAAAGTCTTTGTCGTCCACAATATTATGTATTTTTAGTCAATACTTGACAATGCTTAGTCATGCTACTTTAGAATCATGCATATTCATATTTATCAAAAAGCTTTAAGCTCGGGCAACTACCTTTGGGAAGGTGGTTGAGATGCGGCATGTGGAGACATGAGTGCCATATTGCCATGACATTGATGGCATGATTTGTGAAAGGAAAAATAAAACTATACAACTGTTTTCGACTGGGGCGGCTGGAGGACTTGAGTGGTGTCCGGTAAGGCAAGTGCCGACCTTGGTCAGTTAAGGACCGAGCCATGAAGCTAAGCATGAAACGACCCCCGTACAACCGTACTTCTTGAATGGGTATAGACCTAGCGGAGTAAATAGCCAAGCAGAGGCAGTATCCATACATAGTGGTCTTCTTGATGTGTATGAGAGGCGGGGGCCTACGATGGTGTCACCACTGGTAGGACCGCCATGTGTAAACCTAAATTTAATTATAACTTAATGCATGTGTAAGTCTTCCCTGCCCGGGAGTGCCAGAACTCCTCTCACTGCTAGAAACTTGTAACGCCTAGAGTGCATGAGAATTCAAGTTCATGGAGCGGGTACTGCCAATGTGAGGTTATTGAAATGTTTTGCCGTGACGCATCTCATATGTTGGGGGCGAGGCTCATACGTTGGGCAGTCGCGGAGTACGGGTAAAGTGTACATCCACTGCAGTGTGAGTAAATCAAATATATTTGAATAGCCATGCTCGCGGTTATTGAGCACCAGGACGTGTATTACACTTGGCTAGACTCTAAATTCTTAAACTGATTGGAATGGGATATTGCATGCTGATTTTTATGCTGGTGGATCCACTTCTTAGGAGGCGAGAAGGGGTAGACCCCAGAAAACCATGATGACCCAATGACAGGAAGCCATCCTTGGGATCAGAATGGATGTGGACAGAACTGTCATTGATTAATGAACTATGGTATTAAAATTTGATCAGTCTATGCTAGGTCTTAGGCTTATGAAAAGATTTACAAAACTTGCTTTACGCAAAAGAAACTGAAGCCATTTCTTGAAATACCCTCTATCATATGCATTATTGTTGTGGTGGCTTGTTGAGTACGGTTGGTACTCACTCTTGCAATTTACAACTCAACCAGAAGTCGGAGATGACGCTTCGGAGGATCCATATGCCTACTACCAGGGGGTTGCTGATGACGATGGCGCTTAGTAGGTCATAGTTACGGTCATTACCTGTGGCAATGGCGTTGCCGCCACCTTTAATCCACTGCCTTATCTATTTCTGCTTTTGGATGTATTCGGACCGTTGGGTCCCTTGTTCTTAGACTATGCCTTCGGGCCTATTGTTGTAATAATTCGCACTAGACGCTTGTGTATGCGCACTTGGTATTTCAACTTTGACTTCGTGACTACCAGACTACTTGATCTAGGGAAATGGTACAGTCTACACTAGGGATGAAAACGGTTCGGAATATTTTCGGATTCCGGGCGTGTTTTCGGAAACAGAAAGTGTCGGTCGGAATTTTTTCGAAAACTTTCAGAAACGGAAACGAATTCGGAATTTTTTTCTCAGAAACGGAAACATATATGATAAGACTATTATCCGTCAGAAACCAGAATCCGTCGGAAACCGGAATCCGTCGGAAACTTTTCGGAAATGAATTCGGAAACTTTCCGAAAACGAATTCAGGTTTTTTTCTCGGAATCAGAAATGGAAAAAATTCTCATATATGACTGATTAGCTTCACCCTTCTCTACTCTAAATGATTAGATTTATACTATGTATCAAGAAGTTTAATTAAATAGAGATATTTTTTTGGTCCAGTACTTTAGATTTTTTTTCCTAATGACTATTTTTTTTATTTCTATTAGGTCGTACAATCCAAATTATAATTATAGTTAGTTATAGATGAATATAGTTCTTTTTTCCAAGAAAGTAAAGTGTGCAACTAGTTGTATTATTATTAATTAATAAAAAAATAAAAATATTGATTTATTGTCTTAGAAAAAAATGCTTAGCTACGTCTCTTCGTTGATTTGAGAAGGTTAGTTTAAGGGCTTTTTATATTTTGATAAATATCGTTACCGTATTCGCTCCAATTCGTATTCGCTCCGTTTTCGTATTCGATAATATTCGATTCCATTTTCGTATCCGAGGTTTTCGATTCTGAAAAAAATATGAAAACAAAAACGATAAAGGTGGTTTCCGTCCGTTTCCGAACCGTTTTCATCCCTAGTCTACACGAATGATTCCTGTTGTGAAAACAGGGCTCGACACAAACACCAAATCCATAACCACCAAGATTCACCACGCAAAGAACAAGGAGGGATTTAAGAGAGGGAGAAAGAGCTCAAAGATCCAAAGCATCTTAGCACCAAGCTCAACCCAAAGTGAATGAGAGTTGAATGAGATGGGTAACCCTAAAGAAGGGTTAGGTGGGTGGTATTTATAGACCCCCCAAAATGTGGCCGTTGAAGGGGAATCTTTTCATCCCACGTCGGATAATCCGAAGTGACATTGGATAGTCCGATATTTTTAGCCCCCAAGCAAGTGAGACAGAGAATGAAGTTCTGTAAAATTTCGGATACTCTGATCAATCGGATAGTCCGATGTCATGTCAGATAGTCCGATGTTTTTAAGAGTAAGAACTTCATCCTTAAACAAAGACCCAAGTTCCATTGAATTTCGGAGTCTCTGGATCATCGGACTATCTGATCCAAAATCGGATACTTTGATTTGAACCTTGAAACAAAAGACACTGGAGAGAATATTTCAACTCAAGATAGAGAATGAAGTTCCAAAGAATTTCAGATAATCCGATATATCAGACAGTCCGAAGTGATATCAAACAATTTGATATTTTTAGGCCAACACAGTCCAAAGACAGAGAATGACATTATGTGAAATTTTGAATTGTCCGAGGATCTGATAGTCTGACATATAATCGGATAGTCTGACCTAACAGCAACAAGAACACTTAAAAGAAAAGATTTTGAGCACTAGTGTTCAACCAATTATATGCATGTGATGTCCCTCTTAATAGTACGACATCTTAAACTCAAGAAAAACAAGATTTACAAGTAATTACCATAAACACAATGCCGCTAAGACTTATTCAACCTTCAACTCCTTTTGATCCTTACATCCATCTCAACAAAAGTCATTAGTGTATTTCTATTTGTGTTGTCATTAACACCAAAATAAAATAGGGGTCCTAGATGCACTTTCAATCTTTCCCTTTTTAGTGATTGACAACAACACAATAGAAACAACAATATAGTCTAGATTTTGGTTGAACTCCCCCTAAATATATGCTTGATATGCATAGGAGAGCTCCCCCTCAATCTTAGCAACAATTCAATATATCTCAATTTAACCGACAAATACATGCATATGATAGGATATATCATACCATTAAGCAAAGATAGAGAATAAATGCACATTACATCATCCAAGCATATAAGGTTCAACAAAACATAATGATGCATAAACTTAGAGAAGGTCTTAAGCATGAGAATTTAAACCTCTAAGAACACAAAAGCACAAAAGGTTCAAGTTTTTCCCACAAGTTCAACTAGCCATCAAGGATAGGAGATTTAAAAGATTTTGGAAATGAAATGGTTTAAGGATTCTCCCCCCTTTGGCATCAAAGCACCAAAAAGAGAGAGAAGGTAGGAGATCACTCATCATCCTCATCGGTATCCCCGTCTTCCTCACTTGAGTCCTCTTCTTCTTCTTCCATGGGAGCTTTGCCATGATCATCACGAGAGGAGTTGTGGCCTTGCCTTCATCTTTTGCATGATGTTTCGTGTGTAGGCAAGAACGTTGTCCGCATCACCTTCCTTTGGATTGAAGGACTTGCGCAAGAGCTTGTTGAGGTCAGCATAGAAGGGAAGGAGACCTTTGATAGTGCTCAACTCATAATCCACATCTTGATATATAAAGTGAAGAGCATTGGTGTCCAACGACTTCTCATCGTGAATCTTGACCCGATTGATCCATGAACGTGCCGGGAACCCTAAGATAGCAGCAAACTTGGTATAGGAAATGGAATACTTGAACCTGACATTATTCATAGCTCGAGGCAACTTGTTAATAGCCAAAGCCAAGTCCTCCTCCTCGAATTGTTCGAGTTGATCATCGGACATGACATGATTAATAGTAGACAAAGCATTATGAGTCAATGTAGAAGAGCCATCATCAAGAGAAGGTGAAGAAGAAACCAAAGCACTTGATTTAGAATCAACTTTACAAGAAAGAATATGCATCTCCTGAGTTTTGAGTTTAGTGTAAAGCGAATCTAAAGTCAAGGTACCTTGATGAAAATTGTTTAAAGCATTCCAAATCTCATTCGTAGTTTCAAGATGAAAAACACGATCAAAATTTGAACGAGAAATGCCATTAAGTAAATAGTCGTGAGCTTTACAGTTATATTCAGTTCAGTTTTTAAAACAGTAGTATTGATATGAGCAGGAATTTCATAAGGATTAACAACCTTTAGACAAATATCATAATCTTCTATGATCATAAAAGCTTTCATATTTTTGCACCAATAAGGAAAATTCAGTCCATCGAAAACAATGTGGCTTAGTTGTAAACTTGTTAGCCATGGAGAAAACTCAAAATGGGTAAAGATCCAAAGAAAAGAACAAGGCTTTGATACCACCTTTAGGATCGAATAGTAACTAAGCCAACCAAAGGGGGGTGAATGGTTGGAGTACCCAAAAACCGAAAACTTTTAGCGGAACTAAAAGTTACCTCAATTTCGATGGAGATCGGTCTGACTGCATAGACAACGCCGGTCTAACCGGTGTATATGCGTCGGTCTAACCGCGCAATCAAGTCACTGTTGCCTGTCGCCTCCTCTAGTCTGACCGCAGTGGAGTCGCTGGTCTGACCGGGCGAACGCTGCCGGTCTGATCGTAGGTGTCCCGCCGGTTGGACCGCCGTACCCGAGAAAAACATAAATCGAAGATCTCTCAAAGTAGATCGAACTTGATTCTATTCGTGTTTACAAAGTGCAACAACAATACTCCTCTCACAAATCTGGATTAAATTTGAAACCCTAAATTTTCTCTCAACTCAACTCTGTAAAAATCGATATCGAGAGACCCCAACCTCCCTCTCTATTTATACCCATAGATAGGCATCCTAAAGTGACGAATCCAACTTGTACAAGAAGTCCTCATCCCCTAGGAAACCTTCCCGTACAAGAAATAAACTTTACAAAATCAATCGTACCAAATTTGAACTCCTTCCAAATTTGACTCCTTATGCCATACACACACGATCTTCCTATTATATGCCGCATGGAATATTCACCATCCACGTGCATTGTTCTTTAGCCTAAGCATCCCGCATGACATCCTGATCATCTGGACATCATCTTCTCCCAAGTTAACTCCCGATCCATCATCGGTAATGCTCTTCCGAGGCATCAAGACACACTTACATATGAATTAAACAAGAAACCATATCCGAGCACAAGTTCTTTCCAACTTGACTCAACATTAACAAACAATATTATTACATACATATAGAAATTATCTAGAAGTCAAAATCATGAATCACGAGTATCCAAATAAACAACCCAAAACCAACTCTAATCAGAAACCAGCCGGTCAGATTATCGGCCTGGCCGGTCTACTCCGGTCTTGTTGATGCGAAAACACGGCGGCCTGGGAGTTTTGCTTAGCTCCAGTGCAGGTATTAACTTGTTCCGGGTTCAGGGCGTGCCAGTTGGTTTGATCCTGCAACCAACAATATATTCAAAAAAATATTGTTAATAGATGATAGCCGATCGGCCGGTGAATCGATGACGTATCGTGGAGACTTGGCCGATTCAAGAAAGTCAAATCGGCTGTAAGATATGAGATAGATAGATAAATAAAGAATAATCCTAGACATACTCCATCGGCCGTAGAGATAAACAGTATGCAATCCCTGATTCAATCTTTTACTTAAACACGAGCAATTGGGATAGATCGAACCTAATCGAGACAATATAAATTGCTTATATCCAAGATCAGATAAATTAAAGATTCCAAGTATTTATATCATAGCCGATGAAATTTGCTTAGGTAAGTAAAGATAACGTATCGGCTAGAACTCCGATACAACCTTATATAAGAATATCAATCTACAATAAATATACTAAACGAACCCTCAATCTTAAATAAATCAGATTTGATCAAGACTGATTACAGGCTTAATATATTTAAATGAGTGATATCCTTGTATAAAGGATAGATATAACATGTTAAGCAAGATTGAATATATGAAAATTATGCAAAACAGATATATCGAGTAAGATCAGCTGAAACCCCGATACTACCCTTATTGACAATCAAGAAGCAAGTTAGTTTTTATGATTTTGAGCATGACTTAGTAGATCAAACTTAATTGATGCAGCACTAAGTATGAAACAAAGCATAAAGTCTAAACAATCGAGCCTTTGATTGTTTTTCAGGGTGGTGGATACCCTAGCTAATCTAAGTCGACAAGAACTGCTTAGCCGATACTGACAAAACCCTAGAAAAGGCCTGGCCGATACAAGTAAACAAAGCCATCGATTTAGATTAGCTAAGATATATGATAGATAGGCAGATGCACTGGACTAAATTAGAGTGTCATAAACGATGTAAGCCCTAATCTCGCCAATACAAACCGCCATGACAAGTTTTACCTCTTGTTGGAGATCAAAGCCGATACAGCCCAACTCAAAACAAGAACTTGTCGAAAAATAAAAACAAAAGGGTGGCGATGCACCGAAGGTGTATATTGAAATGTTGTTGTCCTTACAAAACCCTGGGTATACATATTTATACCTATGAACATAAATTGGTCCATATCAGACACGACTCAAACTTTTCTAAAGATAAAATAAACATACAAGCCCGCATGCGGACTCTAACAATAATTCCCTAAAAATATAAAAGGAAAATAACAAACTCTTGTCCTAATTAGATACAGTTGCCTCATTTCCGGACTCGATCTTTGTTTGGTAACATTATCAATCTTCTCTTCCAAGTCCGACAAGAACTCGAACTTCGTCATCTATCGGCAACCCCTTAAGCTCTTTTCATTCGATACACGCTTGCTGGTACATCTTCAGCCAATGCAATTTTTCGGTTAGCAGTTACTAAAATCCTGCCGCCAAATTCGCTCCACTTTTAACGGAATATGTCAAAATCTAAATGTCCTGATTTTGTTCAAATATCAAAACCAAATATATTCAAAATCAATTGTTCATCATAAAACAACAATCAAACACACTTTGATTTTACAAAAGTGTCTTAATTTTAATTTGAACATAATTTGTTAGGCATGTTTTTAGAACTAATATGCATGCCTGCATGAATGCACGGACTACCTTCCTAGTTTGTTGTAATGACAATGCAGTTATTTTCTACTGTCAATTATTCTACATCACTTGTATGCAAGTTTTAGGAAAATGATTCCAGTTAAGTGGCAGCTTAAGTGCCATGAGCCTATGATGTCTAGCTAATTGTAAAGGACAATGATGATATTGACTACCATATGCAATTCCCTGAACCAATCCTAGCATTCCAATGCAAGTTTGGTTGATATATGTCATGAAAACTTGGCATCTGAAAGTAATTATTATTGTACCTAACTTTGTGCAACAAAGATGACAATTTGTTATCTGAATGTTTTTAATTGCTTATTTCACCCCCTTTTTGTGAAATATATAATCATCGATAAGCTCAATAAGGTTTAGAATATTAGTGATGGTGACCAATTTGTGTGCCATTAGGTCAGTACTCGTGCTTGTTGGTTGCATAACTGCACACTCCTTTTGCTCCCAACTACTTCTGCCGTGCCAATTCAATCAACCATTCATAATAATTAATCTTTTTTGTCTGAGATTTCTCTCACATGTTGTACCTTCACAATGCAGCCAATTGTTCAGATTCAGAATACACCTGGTCAATCAAGTAACGTACTGCAGAGTGTAATTTGGAGAACATTGTGGGGCATTCAGTGCATGCACAGGCATGTGAAGCATCTTTTCAATTTTTAAAGGACAAGAAGTGGAGCACCAGGGTTGTTAAATGCCTCCAAATTAGTATCAAGCTATATCTCAGCCTCAGCCTAAAATATTTTTCCAACCAAGAAAATCAGCTTTCTCATGCCAATAGCATGTTCCTTCATTGTGAAGATTGTTCCTAGTGTTAATATTTTGACTTCAGATTGCCTTGAATTGAAGAAACCACATAAAGCTAAAGGGATTGGATGTTTGCCTATTGAACAGTCCTTTGTGGTTGCATATGTGGTAGTTAGCAGTTTAGCACCTCTTGCTATACTTTTGCCAATTAGAGATTGTGGAAATGAATCATTTGATGGAATAAGAATTTGATCATTATGTATATCTGAACTGTGTGGTTGAAGAAATATTTTCAACAACAGTAGCCCCTTTCCTTTTTCTTTTTATTGAAGAGAAAATTCCTTTACCATTTCTTCATTAATCTGAATTATACACTATTAGTTGCCGAAAAGAGTATGTGCATTACGAGAATTTCTATGATAGGGAAATTAATATATAAGTTGATGTAGTATTTCAAACAAAATTCACAATTACGAAAGATCTCTACCTCCATAACCAAGTTACATTTGCTAGTAGAAATCACATCTAGCTACTAGGTTGCTTGGACCATCTGTGTAAGGAACAAAAAGTAGAACATCTAGAGATGTACATTTAGTCTATAGCAGATGGAAATAGGGTGGTCGTCAAACAGTAGTAATAATATCTACAACACAAGCCCAACAACTCATACCAGAGCGCGCAAAGACTATGCAGTGTAGCTGTAATCACAGTTTAGTTATGCATATCCTGGACAAGGATGGAAAGAAAGGGAATGATTCATAGATTGATTCTATTGTCTAAAAGAAGAAAAAGAAGTTGTTAACCAAGCACTTAACGTTTGTAACTTTGTTGACATGGGGGCCATAGAGACTTGGAAAAGTCTCATCCTGTTAACAACGCTTTGTTTCTTGGACTTAGGAAAATACAGTCTTTTGTTCTAAACAAAATGAAGCAAAAACTAAAGATACTTTTTTGGCCAGTGGAGACGTATGTGGGATTAGTGGCTCCACTGGAAATGATACATTAATTCATTCCTCATGATTCCCTTGAAACGGGAGAAAAGCTCAGTATAATTTGATATCAGAATTGCTTAATACTGAGGGCTCACCATATAATTATAGAAATGGGCGGTCACGCACATGCAAGATGCAACATCTCTATGATATTTATGCATGGCATAAAAATACTGAAAGACTATACCTTTAAGCACCTTTTTTAAGAACTGAACTTAAGAAATGGACTTGCTAAATAGTTTGCATACACATTTGTTTTCTCTGTTGTTGAAAGTGAAGGAAAGGTTTCGATAGGATGAAAAAAAATCTTAAAATCATTATAGATAGTAGTAGGTGAAGTTGATGCGTGTTGGTTCACTGATTCTTTAGTACTTGTTGTAGGACAGAAGATAGAATCAAGAACTAGCATGGGGTTAGCATCATACTACATTATTAAATTAACACTTGCAGTGCAAATCAAGGTCGCAGGAATGACTATGTACGTTTTAACACTGCTCTTGTGTTGGTGATATGCCCTAGAGGCAATCATAAAGATGATTATATCACATACTATGTTTACATCTTTGTTATACGTTGTTTCTTGAAATAGATAACTTATTATTGATCAATGAATATGTGATTCGTTCATGAGACTATTTATGTTGTATGTTACTATTTCTAAAGGATCTCTGATCAAATATCATATATGAAACAAATATGGTTAAATGATCAGCCATTCATTGATTGATGATCATGTCTCATAGATCATGGTATGGAGATACCAAATTAATAATGTGGACATATGTTGGAGAACATGTTGTTGGATAGACTCAACATGAGACACTGCAAGAGCTATATATCAATGGTCTCATATTAGTATTGATGTAGAATCCTTAGACCTGAGATTATCATGGTTTCCAACATGTGTAGTAGCTTGCTTAGGGGCTAATAAACACTACTCCGTAATTGAGTAGTTATAAAAGTAGTCTTCGGACATGCTATGAAACATGTAGTGGGATATGAATAATCAAGATGGGATTTGCCTCTCCCTTGGAGAGATATCTCTGGGCCCCTCGATGTTATAGATTATGAAAGTGCATGATCATGCCAAAAGTGATTGAGGAGTCAATCGCAGGTTAAATAATCTATTACAGGATCGAGTGAATGATTGAGCTATTAAAGGATGACACATATCTAGTCTTGAGCTTAATCGATATCGTGAGGCAAAGGAGTTCATACAAGTATACACTAGAGGTTCAGCCGATGTGATCTTTATGTATGTCCGGTGGGTCAACATGTTCTGCTAGGGGGCCACTGTTGACACGTGGACCGAAAATGAGTTTTCGGGTTGCAGCCGAGTGTACATGAACCTACAGGGTCGCACACTTAACGGGTCGAAATAAATGGATTGGATGGAGATCCAATATTTGCTCAATTCGGATAGAGATCCGAGTAGAACTTCTATGGGCCTGGGAGACCCAATTATGAATCCTATCTATAACCTTCAGGTGATGAGGCTGACGGATATAGAGAAACCCTAGCTGTCACTTCCCTTCGAGCAAAACCCTAGCCGCACATGGGCGCTAGCACGATCATGCGACGTGTTCCATCCCTGAAAGTGTGGATACCGATAGAGGCACCGCTGGTCTGCGGTGTTGATCGGTGTGAGAGCACGACGGGGCGTACGCACGAGGAGGAGAAGATCGGGCTACTGCGATCTACTACTTCCTCTACATCGACGCGTGCTACGTCACCAACGTTCTTTTGGTTTCTTAGCACCTACTTCAGTTGCACAGCGCGTCGAGTGGTAACGATCTATGATCTCGTACTTGCATGGTTCCTGGTTTGCGCAATAGAAAAATTTTGATTTATGCTATTGTAGCCTATGCGTATCCCAACATTATTGTAACGCCCGTTCCGTCGTGGCATTAGCGGGAAAACCTAATTCCTAAAAACCCTATTTGCGAAATTTTGCTCTTCGGTTGCGTCTCGTTGTGTGCCCTGGATCTCGTGTTTCCCCCTCTCAGCTCAGTCCTGGAGAAATCGCGAAATCAGAAGTCAAATCCAAACCCTAATCCTTCCAATTCAAATCTCTGTCAAAAGTCTGCTTTACCTCCCTCTGTTTCTCGGGCCGTTGTCCACTCGGCCCATTCCTCTACCCCACTCTTCCCTAGGCCTCTTTCTCCCTCCTGTTGGGCCGCGCTGCCCCGGCCTAGTCCGTGCGGCCCGAGCGCGGCGCACGTGCGCCGCACGCGCTCGCGCGAGAGAGAGAGGGTCTCCTCTCTCGATCTCTCTCTCCCTCCCGCTCGCTCGTCTCTCTCTCCCTCTGGTCGATTCCCCGGTGCCCTCCGATTTTTTTTCCGCCTCCGCCTGTGGGCTCCTGCACTCCCGCGCGTCGTGGCCGACCGCCCGGCCGACGCCGCCGTCATCTCTGGCGCCAACGCCGCCTGGCTCGCCGCTCCCGCACCGCACCGCCCCAACCGTCACCGCCGATGCCACCTCCGCTCGGTCCCACCGCTCTGCGCGCGTGCAACAAAGGGAGAGCAACGTCCCCCCCTCTCGCTCTGTCTCCCGTGCCCATCTTTCCGTTTCAGGCAAGGAGACCGCCTCCCTTTCTCTCCCCTCCCTTTTTCTTTTCCCCCGACCGGCGCCGACGTCACCTCTGCCGCCGCTTGGCCACTAGCGCCGGAGAGCGCCAGCTCTCTCCGTGCGCTTCCACCGCCTTCCCGAACCGCCTTCGCGCTCCACCGCCTTGCCGCCCCTTTTAATTCTGCGCCCCTTCCCTCTCTCGGCCGCCATTTGTCTCGCCGCTGAGCTCCTCCCTCCAAAAACTGCCGTCCGCCGTTTCCCTGCGCCGCCGTGCCGCTGCCGTCGACCGTTGCACGAGGACGCGTGAAGGGACTCCGGGCGCCGCTCATCTCCTCCTTCCTCGGCCCGAAGCCGAGCCGTTCCCGCCCCACGCCGTCGGCCCCTCTCTTCTTCGACGCCCCCTCGTCGCGGTACACTTCCCTCTCTCTCTCTCCATTGTCGACCTTCTCTAGGCCACTAGTGTGAGCCCCCGGTTTTGTATACCGGAAACCCCATGTGTATTACAATACCATTCCCTGGATCAGTAGATGGTACACACATGGCACAGTTGTATATCTCAAGCTGACATCGTCATACAGGTCTTACAATATATTAATAATACAAGGGTAGCCCAAATGGAACCCGAATAGACCAAGCATGGTCGACAGCAACACAAAATACCAAAACAACTAAATGANGCCCGGGGCCGGGAGGGGGAAACGGCCTGGGCCGGCTGGGCCGGTCCGGGAAGGAAGGAGGAGCGCGCGGCAGCGGCTTGGGCCGGAGGGGAAAATGGGCCGACGGCCCGAGAAGAGGAATAAGAAAAAGAAAAGGAAAAAAAAAGGAAAAAGGATTTCCCAGGGATTTATTTATTGCGCTTGAGGGTTTTTAATTAGTTAAAATTATTTTTAGGGCTCTGAAAATTCCACTAAAAATCCTGTTAATGTATTTTGACATGGGGAACTCAAGAAAAATTCCACCTTGCCATTTCCACTTCTTTAATGCATTATTTAATTGGGTTTTTCTCCAGATTTAATTCAACAATTTCTCAGATAAATTATTAAATTTAATTTTTACGATTTGGGAGAACCTCATGGTGTGACAGCTTGAAAGTTGACCTAATGCTTGGTGGAAAGATTCCACCCATCTGTGTGACACGAGACATTTATGGTTTGGTTAGAGAAAGGCTTTGTCACGAACTTTCGATACCGGCCAGTATCGGTGTAAGCTTCGTGTCTTGTGGAAAAAGCGTACAGTCTCTGCAGAGGTTTGATTGAACTGTTCGAACAGCCGTGCCCACGGTCAAGGGTGAATATGAGGTGATGCCCATAGCGTAGATTTGTTTTTAAAACTCATTTAATAAATTGGTTCGTGGGATGGGAACCGTTACCAGAGTCCTTCTTTGTGACGGACGGCCAGTCTTCGTGGTTGGGAACAGGCCTGTGTGACCTGGGGTGTCGTCTGGCACCATAGGGCCGAGAGGGCCGGTTTAGGGGCCGAGATGGCCGAGTTTGGGTTGGCAGGTCGAGAGGACCGGACCCGGAGTTGTTAACCTTGAGACTTGGTTAACAGATGATTGTTGAAGAGAATGTTGGGTTATGTTTTGAAAGTGAAAAGAAGCTAATAAAGAAGGAAGTGCTATGAATACTAAAATTTGACTTTCCTGCTCGAGTCGTTGCAAAGCAACTCGTGGACGGATTGAGGTGAGACGCCTCTCTCTCCGAAGGGAAAGTTACTTTGAAAACCTACACTTAGACCTTTAAAAGGAAAAGTGTTTTAAAAATGATTTGCTAAACAAACTCAGCCTGTCTTTAATGCTTGCATGTACACATTTTCTAGTGGCTTGCTGAGTACGAAAGTACTCAATCCCCTTTGTTGTTGTTTTTTCCCTCTTGGCTTAAGTTCAGGAAGAAGATAAAGATTGGAGTTTCGTCCCTAAACCCAAACTACTGCCGGTGGTTTTGGTGCCCTAACTCCGCTAAGTTTCGCTGCTGCTGATTCTGATTGGAGGTTGCAACTTAGGGATTACCCGAAGCTGCAACGTAAAGGTATATTGTATTTATTTAAATCTTGCGTTGATTCATCATGTTACCGCTGGTACCAGCATCATTATTCTGAGACTGGTACCTGTTTTGCGGTTCCGTGGGAAAGCGGTTCGCCGTTCTCCTGCGACACGCCCTCCTCGGTGCCATTTGTACAGTGGCGCAGGGGCGGGGTGTGACAGGGGGCGACGTGGATTGCACGGGAAACGACCATGCCGCCCCCGAATCGCTGTGGAGGCTCCATTCAGGAGCAGGTTTTAATTTAGGCGATTCTCTACAATGTTTTGTGAGATATAAGCCTAGTGTTTAATGCATTGGTATGCAATCCTTCTGCACATTCCCTTAAAAAATGTATCGGACCGACCTCATCCTCCGCTCTTTTGTGACCCCTAAAATCACACATTAAGCATGCTCTTACACACTACTCCGTTCCAAAAAAGTCAACCTAGATAAGGATGAGATATAACCTAATATAACGAATCTGGACATACTTAAAATCTGGACATAAGTATGTTTAGATTTATTGTATTAAGTTATGTTTTATCTTTGTCTAGGTTGGTTTTTTTGGACGAAGGAAGTAACACACATACAGTGGAAGTACGGTACAAGCACTGCAGACAACCTGTGTCCGTTTGAGAACTCAAAATCACAGGTGGAAGGAAATTAACAAAAAAGAAGGATGATGAAAGGACAACTCAAAATCTGGTGCTTCGCAATCGGCCGAAACGAAGTATACAAAACTGATATGGCACAGAGCTGAGCTGTCCCAGTAACAGTTTAGCACTACCACTACCAGCACTAACAAAATCATACACAGGGGAAGCAAAATTGATTACAGAAAGAGATGTCACTGCAGCTAAGTAATACTCCAGCCGCATCCTATTTGCACAGAACAGGCCACCACAAAACTGATGCATTAAGTCTCGACAAAATCGGAGGCCCAAAATACTTTGCGCCAGAATACACAATCAGGTGAAAGGTCAATGAGCCTGTAAAAAGTGCATGATATTTCCCACGGTGTTAATCTTTGGCATAAAATTGCCGAATTCAGTAGTCGGACTGCAATTTTACTGCCTGTATCTACATCTAACAGTTCCTGTTCCGCTAACATAAGTCAGTAGTGAAACTATGCGTAAGGCCATCCGGTTCAACTCATCCAAAAACATGTCCTTGTCTTCAAAACCTAAGACAGCTCTCCCAAAACCATGCCTTCACCATTGACAGAAAGAAAACAGAACAAGGAAGATCAGCTTGACCATTCAAGTAGGTTGCACTCTTTCAATCACCACTCCTTCTTTTAAAGCTCAATTTTTGCTCTGCAAAGCATTACATTAAAAGATAATCATATTTAGCACAGAGTATTTTGTTCTGCAAAGCATTACACTAAAAGACAGTCATATTTAGCTGATAGTTAATTATGAGGTGGATGAACATGAAGCGGTTTAAGAGACAGGACTGCTTAGCAAGCCCTTAAAGTATTACAACAACGACAATTTAATCAAAACCAACTCAAAAAAAAGATCTAGTAGGCAGCACTGATACGAAAATGAGACTAACCAGGATAAGCCAATAAAACAGAAAATAACCTTTTTTGTCTTATCACTTTTGCCGACACCACTAGAACCTCCTGCTCCTTTGCAGTCTGCAGAATTTTGCATGCATTTGTTTATTCTTAACATAAGAAAAAAATTAAAGCAGCTATTCTCTTATAAACAGAAAATTAAAGGTAGTAACTGCAATTTACCAGGGTGATGGAAAAACACAAAAAGGAATGGGTCCACTTTGGCTGAACCCATATGCAAATGTGGCTTACTTCCAGGTCCAACAATTTCCACAGACATAACCCCTGAAGAATCTTGATTGTTGTCATACTGGATTGAGTCCGGTGGACTGTCATAAGCAACAATTAAGGACTTGCTACCGGTAAAAGGAGGAATGACACCCTTGTGATTGATTAGCACGTGTGCTCTGTGATCAGCAGTAGAAGGCCGAGTAACTAGGGCTCCGGATTCCCAAATAAAGCAAGGGTACTCCCTCCCTAATGTGGCAACAACCTGCATTGTTGACACCTTAGATGCAAAAAGTTATAACACAGAATCAAGGCATGCATGTCAACGTCCGCACCATAATCTGGAAGCCTCCAATGCAAGTTCTTCACGTGGCTCATGATCGAAAATAGGATTTGGACAGCTGAAAGACTCCAATGGAGAGGTTGGGCCAACCAAAGGACGTGCCCACTTTGCTGAACTTGCGGTGAGACAGCTATACACCTCCTAGCGTACTGCCGCATCACAAAGAGAAGATGAAAAGCCGTAGCAGGATGGGCGCAGATCAATCTTCAAATGGAACAACGCCATCAATCTTCCTAGTCACCTGGGAAGTTTGGAAGAAGAGAAATGCGTAAGTCTTTCAACACATCACCACAACGCCAGTCACAATTGTAGCAAAAATAAAAGAGGAGGCCAGAGCCTGGTGCCTAGTAGGGGCAAAAAAAGCTTAGAGAACTAACGATGCTACGAGAGTAGTCCCCTTTGTAAACACCCCTAACATTTGTAGGTAAACTCACTCCTCTTCTTTATTATTAATGAAAAGAGGCAGTCCTTCCGCCCCCTTCTTCGAAAAAAAAACAATGCAGCCAATTGTTCAGATTCAGAACACACCTGGTCAGTCAAGTAACGCACTGCACAAGTGCAATTTTGAGAACATTGTGGTGCATGCACCAGCTTGTGAAGCATCTTTTCAATTTTTAAAGGACAAGCAGTGGAGCACCAGGGTTGTTAAATGCCTCCAAATTAGTACTTTCAAGCTATATCTCAGCCTCGGCCTAAAATATTTATTTTCCAACCAAGAAAATCAGCCTTCTGTAACACCCTACTTTTCACGAGACGTTAAAAACCTAAATTAGTAAAAATCTATTCGCGAAAATTTCGTTCTTTGTGTCAGAGTCTAAGTCGTGCCATGGATCTCAATTCTAATCTCCCCTTGTTCCCTCCCCTCGATATAAAAAAATCGACATTTCAAAATCCTAATTCCAAAATCGAGTCTCGCAAAATCAAATTTCTGAATTTCGATCGTTCCCTCCTTTGAGCTCCTTGCCGAATATTTCTCTCAATTTCCAAAAATATCGATTCCCATCTTGAATCCCCTCCTTGAATCCTCTTGAACCCTTGAGCTAAAAAATCCAACCTAAATTCAAATCCAAATCTTAAGTGAAATTCAAGTTCGAATCTACCTTCAAATCCTCTCCAAATTAAATTCCTTTTGAAAAAGTCTAAATCACCTCCCTCGAGCTTGGCCGCCATTCTCCTACATTCCTCTCGGCCGGCTCATCTCCCCACCTCTCTCATTCCTCTCCTCCTCTCCTTGCCTGGGCCGTGCACCACTCCTCTCGGTCCAGCCCAGTAGCAGCCCAATTGGGCTGCCAGCCCACCTCCCCCTCGCACGCACGACGCACGTGTTGAGGAGAGGCAGCGCATCTCCTCCTCCCCGCTCCTCTCGCGTTCTCTCTCTCTCACCCAAAATCGTCGCACCGCTGATTCAAAATTTCGCCGCTCCGCCCGCGCGCGGGCTCTGGCCGACCGACAAGGACGCGCCGGCGTCACCCTCTCCCTGTCCTCCGGCTACACCGATGACCGCTTTGCGCTTTGCCGCACATGCTGCCAAACCAAGCTCGCCACTTTTGCCGACAACGCCGTCGTCACCCATGGTCCCCGCCGCTTGCGGCCAAAACACAGATGTCGAGTCGTGCGACTGCGCCAGCTACCCCCCTGGAGCTTCCTTCTCCTCCAAGCCCCAAATCAATCCCCTATAAAACCGTCGTTCCCCTTCGCTTCGGCCTCCTCCTCCTCCCCTCGATCGCCTTCGTCCTGCGCACCAGCAACGCCACTGCCAAGCAGGTCCATCCCCACGCGACTCCGTCCGTGCCGCGCCATCGTTGGAACCCCGCCTCCGCGAAGCTTTCCCGCCTTCTTCCGCCGGCTTTCCGTTTTGTCGCCACCAGCCACCGTGGCGTTCCTTCTCTTCCGGTGAGATCCACTCCCTTTCTCCCGAGTAAGCGGCATAAGTAGAACGCTGGCAACCTTCTGGACATGCTTTTCTGCCCGGGAATTCCTCGAGCCTAGCCGCCGCCGCTGATCTTGTTCTGCCGCCGCCGTTCTCGGTCACGCGCTGCCGTCGGCTCGAGACTCGCCGATTCCTTGCGCCGTCACCCTTCCCGTGTCCCTAGCTACCTCCCTGGAGAGCCGTCTGGCCGCCGCCCCTTTTCTTGCTCCCTCGTTGCGCTGCCTTGTCCGTCGCCGCCTAGCGCCACCGCTGGCCACTGTCGCGCCTCCTCTATCCAATTCGAGCCATGGAATCGACTCCCCTCCTCTTCCTCTACCCACCATCCTCTCCGGTTCACCGTCATTCGTCGAAACGTTCTGCGTGCCGCCGCCGTTCGATCTCCGGCCAAGCTCCTCTTCCCTCTCGCCCTTGCCAGCGTGGTTGCCATGTCGGCGCCAGCTCGGCTTGGTGGGTCCCGCAACGACCGGTCAAGCTGCGCTCGGTCAGCCGCCTCCTCTCTTGCCATGGGCTCAGTCCATTCGTCTGCTAGGCCGCCTCGCCACTCCGGCCCGCTTGCCTCGGCTCGCCCGTACCACCCGGCCTTGGGTCGTTCCTTCGCGCGCCGGCCCATCCCGTTCGCCCGCGCCTACGCGCCGTCCGGGCAGCGGCCTTGCTCCCTTGGCCCAACAAACCAAAGTCCAGATCCGCTCCCTCCCTATCAAACCAGCTGCCCATCGACCCAGTCCATGGTGCACTTGTTGTCTCTAGCCATTGACATGTGGACCCCACATCCGAAGGGAATATTCCTAAGAATATTCCTTTTCAAGAAATTCAATATATCTTTTTCCTTTGTCCATAAATTCAATTATCTTCCAAAAATCATATCTCTTTATCCGTCACTCCGATTGACCCTGTTCCAGTTCCAGTAAAACCGTAAAATTGAAATCTAGCTAATGACACTATTAGCAGTCCTAAATAGGTTCTTCTTTTTGGTCTTTGTGTACATTTTAATTGCTTGCATATAGTTGCGGTTGCAGATTTTTCGTTCGAGCATGGATTTCAAGAAGCTTCGTGAAGACCTTGAGCAAGGCAAGTCACCCTTGACCATATTGCTCCTATAATTGAAAAGTCATTATTATTTTGTTTGCAACTTGCATTATCTAGGAGTACACATAACTTGCTTGGCCTCGGTTTCGTGCCAAACCGACGGACCTACCTAGTAATCACACTACTTTTTATAGGCCGTTATACCTTGTTTCCTTGTCGCTCCACCCTTGTGGTGTTCGGTATCCGTGCTCTCTGAGCATGGGTACTAATTACTCCACATGCACCGTTGTTTGTCGAAAACTTGGGAAATGGGTTTGAGAAGCCTTGAAAACCCGGCACATGGTGTCGGTGTGTTTGAAAATAAAAGTAATTGTGAAAACTCACAATGCGAGGGTTGTGCCTGTGTGGTGTTGTCCCGTATTCGCATATAAGGACCGATTCCTATGAAAAATTCATCAAGCATAACAAGTACAACCACATGGTGTAATGGGACACCCTGGCTAAGTAACTAGTCGGTTCAGGGAAGTTTCACATGCCAATAGTTGTGGAACGTCGGGATGTGGTGGTTGGTGCATCTTCGGGTTCCTGGTAAGGCAAAGAAGAAAAGCTTGCCAGATTACTGGTCAAGGTGTTGGAGTTTGATTTGTGGAACTAAAATGCTCATTTTATGAGAAGATCAAATCCTTCTATGTGGCATGAGGTAACCCTGGGTTGGCTTTGGAAAGGCTTTGTCGTGAACCTCCGACATCGGCCAGTGTCTGGAGTAGGTTCGTGTTGTGTAGGTAAAGTGTACCCCTTTGCAGAGGTTAACTAATTGTTTGAACAACCGTGCCCACGATCATGGGCAGATGTGAGGTGTTTCCCGTTGCGTAGTTTTGTTTGCCTATGCTTTGTGAAAAGTTATTGTGGATTTGGAATCGTTACCAAAATCAACCTATGTGGTAGATGGATGGCCTGGATGATCAGAAACGGATCTGTGTGATCTGGGATGTCTGAGGGCATCATAGACTAGGTTTTCTGAGTGAAAGCAGATTGCAGAGCTGTGGGGCAGCGGGACTCCCGAAGTCCGAGAAAATAAAAATGGCTCGGGGAGCCGTTTAATCAAGTGGAATGACTATGTGAGCCGAGAATTAATGAACCGCCCCGGGAAGTCAGTGCATTACAATTTGAGTTGTTGAAAAACATCTCTTAAGTCGAATCGAGACGCAAGTCTCTTTTTGACCCAAACTTAAAAAGAGAAGAATCAATTAGCGGATTCAAAATGTTTCCAAATAAAAGATTTGCAAAACAACCTTGCCCCTCTTTCAAGCTTGCACTAAACACTTAAGTTCCCGTGACTTGTTGAGTACGTAAGTACTCACCCTTGCATTATATATATAGTTTCTTCGCCCTGAAGGTGAAGTTGAAGTGAAGTGAAGTGAAGATTAGGGTTTCTTCGTAGTTCCCAGTTGTCGCCTGTGGTGTTGGGTGTGAATCCGTTGGTTCCGCTGCTGTTGCTGTTGCTGTTGCTGCTGCTGCTGCTTCCGTGTCGTTGGTTGTATTCTCAGGCTGTCATGAGCTGCAACTTAGTTAAGTTAAGGTAAATAAGCCCTCTATTTAATTTAAGGATTGCAATGATTCATAATTGTCACCGTGGGTATTAGCACTATGTCCTGGGGCTGGTACCGATATCGCGGTCTCGTAGGAAGCAGTTTGCACTGTTTTTCCTACGACACGCTCTTGTCAGGTGTCATTGTATGGCGGTGCCAGATTGGGGTGTGACACCTTCTCATGCCAATAGCATGTTCCTTCATTGTGAAGATTGTTCCTAGTGTTAACATTTTGACTTTAGATTGCCTTGACTTGAAGAAACCACATAAAGCTAAAGAGATTGGATGTTTGCCTACTGAACAGTCCTTGCGGTTGCATATGTGGTAGTTAGAAGTTTAGCATCTGCATGCTTCTTCAAATACTTTTGCCAATCAGAGCTTGTGGAAATGAATCATTTGATGCAGCAAGGATTTGGCCATTATGTAGATCTGAACTGTAAGTTTGAAGAAGTATTTCAACTAATAGTAGCTCCTTTTGCCTTTTTTGTTGAAGAGAAAGTTCCTTTACCATTGTTCAATAGTCTGAAATATACATTATTTACTTACCCACACAAGAGTATCTGCATCCCCGAGAATTTCTTTAATAGGGAAATTAATATATAGGTACATGTAGTCCTTCAAACAAAAATTCACAATTCTAAAAACGTTTGATCTCTACCTCCATAACCAAGTAACTTTTGTTGTGTTCGGTATGGTAGGTTGGGACCTAATCTTTTTGGTACGCAAAACAAAGCAAGTCATTATTATATTACTAATTAAGTACTAGCTTAAAAAATTTTAAAAATGAATTAATATGATTTTTTGAAACAATTTTTATATAGAAATTTTTTGCAAAAAAATATACCGTTTAACAGTTTGGAAAGCGTGTACGCGAAAAAGAGGGCTAGAAGTTGGGAAAGGAGAGGAAAGAACACAGAAAATGGAATAAAGATACTTTTAGCTAGTGCAACGTCCCGCCTCCACGAGGCCGGGCCCGCTTACATCTAGCAGCTTAAATAGGATATAGACTGCCCTCACAAACCAACACATATCTTTTCTGCGCACTTTGTCCTCACTCGTGCGCACCCGGGAAGACTTTCCGGTCGGTCACCCATCCCTGGATTTCTCCAAAATTTCTCCAAGCCAAGCACGCTTAACTTTAGAGTTCTTTGGAGATGGGCTTCCGGAAAAGAAGTTGCAACTTGTTGACATGAGTATCCTATCAATCCTATTATGCCCTGGGCCAGGGTGTTACATCCTCACCCCCTTAAGAGATCGACGTCCTCGTCGATCAAACCCAAGCCAGGAACTCTCTCTCTTGGCCACGTCCGTGTGTCCAGTGCCAGCGCATGTGCCATGCTGTGTGACCACACCGGGTCCACACCAGCCATGCGTACCATGCCTGCGCAACTGCGACACACGCGCCCGTGAAACCGCGAGAGTCGGCTCTGTTACCATACTGTAACGTCCCGCCTCCGCACTTTGTCCTCACTCGTGCGCACCCGGGAAGACTTTCCGGTCGGTCATGTGTTGCCCGTGAAACCGTGAGAGTCAAGCACGCTTAACTTTAGAGTTCTTTGAAGATGGGCTTCCGGAAAAGAAGTTGCAACTTGTTGACATGAGTATCCTATCAATCCTATTATGCCCTGGGCCAGGGTGTGTTGACGCCGAATCCGTACCGCCGATGAGGACCTGGCGCGCGGACACACGAAGGCCTGGGAGATCTGCTTAGCTCCAGTGCAGGTCCTAAAATTGATGAAGCGCGGGCGTGCCAGTCAGTTTGATCCTGCCACTGACAAGATATGCAAAATAGCAGAACAGAAGGTCTATCGGCCGATAGGCCGATAGCCAAAACAACCGATCAGCCGATGGGCCGATGGCACAGTCCCAGCCGATGCCGATACCAGCCGATGTAGTTAGGGTTTCGAACCATCGGCTGTGTACTAAGCAAACATTTATATAGAGACGATCGGCTGACGATAACATGATGATGTAGCAATGTGATATAGCATAATCCAAATATAAAATAAACATTGATCTGAAGATTAAAGCACACATCGGCCGGAGGTCCGATGGCATAAACTCTCAATAAGCAGATAAACAATAAATACTCTGTTGTCATCGGCCAGATCTAATCTATATGTAAAACTCTTGGGCCGATGCAACGTCCAGATAACTCACCGGCTGAAACCCCGATGAAACCCTTATTGGCAGCCAACAAGCAGGCTAGAGATTACGGTTCTAATCACGACTTAGTAGGTCAAACCGAACTGATGCAGCACTAAGTATGAAAAGAAACACAAGATCTAGACAATCAAGCCCTCGACTGATTTTCAGAGTGGTGGATACCTTAGCCAATCTAATCTAGCAAGGCAATTTAGTCAATACCGGCGTAAACCCTAAAACGAATCTCGGCCGATACTACTAAATCGAGACGCCAAACCAGATTGACTAAGATATATGATAGTAGGTGCTTACGTTGACGAGATTAGAACGCAGAAGCCCTAGCCCCGACAGCGCAGGCAGCCATAACGAGACTTACCCCTCGTAGGAAGGGCATGAACTCGCCGAAGAAGACGAAAAGTAAAGGTTGGCGATGCGCCGAAGTTGTATTGATCGTGAGATAAAAATTACATGAACCTCGGGCTTACATATTTATACCCATAGGCTAACAAAGATCCTAACAGAATACGACTTAAACTTTCCTAAAGATAAAAGGAAACAGATAAAGTCCTTATTGGACACTAAACACACTTTCCTAAAGATAAAAAGAAAACTAACAAACTCTTCCTAATTAAGAGATACAAGCTGCATCCTTCTTGAACTCGGTCTTCTCTGGATAAGATCTTCCCGAATCTAACAAGAATCCGACTGCTGAAAATATGGATAACTCCTATCAGCCGCTTGTAGACCTCCAAAGCCGATACAAACTTTGAGGCCGATATTTACTCTGAGCCGATACACAAACTAGGCCGATGATAACTTTGGGGCTTACCAAATTCTGGTGTTAACAGGGTGTTACAGCTAGGTGTCAGTGTTATAAATAAGACATACCTAATTTTTTTTGTTAGGCTCCGCGAGGGCCACCATGTATCAAGTCTTATACGAAATCATGTCTCATATACGAAAAGTGTCCAAATAAGGAAAGAGAAGCATGGTCCTAGTTGACCAAGACAAGGACTACTAATCGGATCATATCCATAGTTGGTTTCCTAGTTCTACTTGAACAAGGGGACAACCGAGGGTATAATACAAGACGTCTCAAAAAGGAGAGGGGAAACACGAAGACAGATCTAGACAAACCGAATATAGAGCCACAAAGCCGACAAGAGGGATCCAAAGCTACCTCCAATCTCGCCGAGTTCATATTTGAAAAAGAAGACTACACTAACCGTCGACTACGTGTGAGAGTTTCATGCCGCCAAGCCGACAAAGACTAGATTAGGTTATTCCAAATATTGTACTCGTGTGATACTGATATATAAAGGTAATACCGGTTTCGGGTAACAAGAGTAGGGCTATTACCTGTTAGTTAAGGGACCCGAACATGTATAAAAATCTCTGTCTCGCGTCTTTTTTTACCTCAATCTCGCGTATACCCTATCATCAACGATCCCCATACTCTACAAATACCGTAGGAAAATACAACCCATCAACACTAGGTTCCTTGTACCAGTTTTATAAGCAACAAAAAGTAGACCATCTAGAGAGATGTACATTTGGTCTCTAGCTAATGGAATGGTCAATGCTGTGATCAAACAGCAGTAAACACCATGCAAATGTCTAGAGCACAAGCCCAAGAACACCTACCAGAGCAAAGACTACGCAGTGTAACTAGTAATCACAGTTCTAGTTATGCATATGCTAGACAATGATGGAAAGGAAGGGAATGATTCATGGATTGATTCTGTTGTCAAAAGAAGAAAAAGAAGTTGTTAACCAAGCACTTAACCTTTGTTGACATGGGTGCCACAGAGACTTGGAAAAGTCTCATCCTATTAACAACATTTTGTTTCTTGGACTTAGGAAAATGCAGTCTTTTGTTCTAAACAAAATGAAGCAAAAACTAAAGATACTTTTTTGGCCAGTGGAGACATACGTGGACTAATGGCTCCATTGGAAATGATACATTAATTCATTCCTCATGATTCCCCTGAAACGGGAGAAAAGCTCAGTATAATTTGATATCAGAATTGCTTGATACAGAGGGCTCACCATATAATTATAGAAATGGGCGGTCACGCACATGCAAGATGCAAAATCTCTATGATATTTATGCATGGCATAAAAATACTGAAAGACTATACCTTTAAGCACCGTTTTTAAGAACTGAACTTAAGAAATGGACTTGCTAAATAGTTTGCATACACATTTGTTTTCTCTGTTGCTGAAAGTGAAGGAAAGGTTTTGATAGGATGAAAAAAAATCTTAAAATCATTATAGATAGTAGTAGGTGAAGTTGATGTGTGTTGGTTCACTGATTCTTTAGTACTTGTAGGACAGAAGATAGAATCAAGAACTTGCATGGGGTTAGCATCATACCACATTATTAAATTAACACTTGCAGTGCAAATCAAGGTCGCAGGAATGACTATGTACGTTTTAACACTGCAATCCATCATGCAACACCGTAGGATCATATCTCGTTTGTGTAATTTTAGGACAAGATCTTGAAATGTCACATTCGTTAGTCTTGGAGTGCTCTTATGATTGTTTCATGTTGTCCTGGGGGAAAACATAACTTGTGATGGACGCATCATATATCACATGAGTTACCTGAAGCGCAAATATTCCATCACATGATCAGTTTGTAACCAAAACTTTAGCAAAATGCTAAAGATACTAATCTTGCAGAATGAATTGAAATGGAAGGAGTTACATTAATTACATTACTGGCAAGTACATTGAAAAATTAATTAGCCAATGCGCATGGACCATGGACTGATTGAGGAGGCAGCTTGAAATGAAGAATGCAAATGCAAGTGTGAAATTAATGATGGGATATATGTAGATTAACAAGAGAATCAAGTGCTGGAGACCTACGTATTCTTTCCAACCATAAAGCATGCATGCAATCGACCGGTGTCTACTACCTCTAGTCCCTTCCTTTTCTTATATAGTACTATATACTCTAATCTCATGGATGTTGGTCGGCCAGGCTGCTCCTATATAAACGGCGAGGTGTATTGCAAGTTTGCAACGGATGTATGCTGCACGCAATCAATTCAGGTCTTGTAAGCTTGCATATAGGTGTCCAGATATGTTTGGTTGCTGACAACAAGCATCCTGATCGATCGATCGAGTTGTAGTACAGTTAGTTTGAGACTATCAGGCAGCATGGCAAGCAGTGGGTGTTCATGCTGGCTCTTGATCCTGGCACTGCTCTGCTCCCTGGCTGCTGCCAAGGACCAATACCATGAGTTTGTGGTCAGCATATATATGATATTTTATATGCAGTTAACTAGTCTGAACCTCTGTAATTAACTAGTTTAATTTGGTTGCCATTTCATCATCTGTGCTGCAGATCAGGGAGACGACGGTGAAGAGGCTGTGCAAGAGCCAGAACGTGATGACGGTGAACGGGCAGTTCCCGGGGCCGACGCTGGAGATCAACGAGGGGGACTCGCTCATCATCAACCTCATCAACCGTGGGAGGTACAACGTGACGCTGCACTGGCACGGCGTGCGGCAGATGAGGACGGGGTGGTCGGACGGGCCGGAGTACGTGACGCAGTGCCCGGTGAGGCCCGGGCAGAGCTACCGGTATCGCTTCACGGTGGCGGCGCAGGAGGGCACCCTCTGGTGGCACGCCCACTCCTCCTGGCTCCGCGCCACCGTCTACGGCGCCCTCCTCATCCGCCCCCGCGATGCCACCAACTACCCCTTTCACGTCCAGCCGGCCAGAGACCTCGCCCCCATCCTGCTCGGTATGCATGCTTCTAAATGCACAAGTTTGACTGTCTATTTTGTTTACTTTGACTATTGGTAATAAATACTTGTTTTTTTACGACTACATAGCAGATGCACATGTATCGCTGCACACGTAACACCACACGTGTACACCCACAAATTCATCCCTTAACACACGCTTAAAGACATAGAGAACAGCAGCGTATCACTTACCTCACTATCAGAATATTAGTATATTCTAAACCGTTTTGATTATGATGAAGTATATATATNTATATATATATATATATATATATATATATATATATATATATATATATATATATATATACACCCTTAAATATATGGTGTAAATTACTTAAGTAATACAGTTTTTATTTTCTAAAATACCGATAAGTTCATCTTTTTTAAATAGAAACGTCTGTACTGAAACAATGCCAACTCAAAATTGCAAAGTATTGTGAAATGGAGTGAGTTTTTTTCTCCACTATTATCTAGCTCATAGTGTATTTTTCCTTTAAAAAATATATTAGAAGAGAAATTTTACGGTTCCTGAGAAAGTACCTATAAACAATAAAATTTACATTAAAAATTTTGATAACTCGAGATATGTAGTGTTTAGAGATACTAAGTTTTACACCTGAGAGTTTTATATTAAAAATATGATACTTTTTAATATCATTTCAAAGACGATAAAATTACCCAGATTAGAAACCCTCTCCAACCGGAACAGGTGAACACAGCCAAACCAAGCTGATAGTGTACATAGATACATTACCAACCGACAAAATTGTGCAACTATCTTCACTGAAATTTCATGCAGGCAATCACTTACAGGTCAATAAAGTATGTCTTAGCCCAAATGCAAAAGATTTATAAAGCCAAAGAAGAAGAAGATGCATATATATATATATATGCTGCTTTAATTTTTAGCATGCCGCTAGCTAATGATAGTTATAGCAGATTAATTTATTGGAATTAAATTGATCTCAGAGCCACGATTGGTCAGCACCATTGCTATAGTGTGGGGCCAAACTGTCATAATTTAGCTGCTTTTCACGCATGTTAACGGCCATTATCGTTGTCATCAACCACAGCTTTCTTTCCTGAGCCAAAAAAAAAACCACAGCTTTCTAGGCTTAGGTTGGTTGGTGCCAGCTTACTACAAGCTGCTTAGCTCAAAGTCAAACACATGCATGAGTCAGGGCAGGGTTACCAAACAAGTAAGCATCAGTGCATCATCGCTTTCCAAAGAGCCATACATGATCTATCTCAAGAAAAAGCTTGCTAACCAATCATGTTTAGGTATAAAAAAACTTCATCATTGTGCATGTTTCTCAGATCCTCCTTTACTCATCACTCTGAATTCTGCGCGCAACACCCCAACATGCACTTGCTGCCTATGCAAAATTTGATGCTGAAAGCATGCTCATTGCTCAATATTCCTCAGAGCCAGCTGCTCTTACAAACATTTTATACTCCTACATGTGTACCAAAGCCTTAAGAACGAAGGTATCATCTTTCTATTGCAAACTCACTTGAGGTTTGTCTCAAAGGTTTGCTCCCTAATAATTAAGAAAATATTCTCAATCAATGTGCAATGCAAGGTTGCAATACATACTTTTTATAACTAAAGAAGGTTGCATTAAAAGTTTCCATTTTCTAGAGAGATGCATACACTAGTCTGAACATGTCGAAAGTGAAGAAAATATTCTTAGGAACATGTCCAATTGTTTGAAAAAGTTCCTCCTCGGTTCTCAAAAGTAGCAGTTTCGGAGAACTGCATAATCAAATTGAACCATTCAGCCATTTATTCAGATTGTCGTTGTGAGCTTGTGGCCGACATGGCTCAATGTATAGGCTTAGCTATTCCCTTTTGCATCTTTAGTTGTTGAATAAGAGGAATTTGTATTTTTAAGCAAAAGAACATACAGGTAGTTACACAGAGGGGTCAGTTAAGCACAAGAAAAAGGCAAAAATCAGTTGAAGGTTGAACGGTTGATAGTTGATACACTACAAGTCTGATGAAAAGCAAAATGGTTGGTCCTAATGAATTGCTAAGGCCATGGATTTCCATGTTGCAAATCTATGTTTACTCTAGCAGTTTGGTAGAATTAGCAGAAGGAATGTCACTATACCAGCAGGCTCATTATATGTTTGATTAGATTTGACTTAATAAAATCATACTCCCCTCTGGTTAAAAATATTAAATGTTTAGTCCAATGTACGGTCAAAATTTTAAATTTAATTTTATATTATAATAAGTTTATAAAATCTAACAAGGTTACCATATTGTGATAGTAATTTTTTTTGGCAAATTCATGTATATATTTTTTAAAGAAAAACTAAGTATGTAAGAAAATATTAATATTTGAAATTTTAAATTTTAACCGAATCTCCTCTGAACACCACCGTATATTTTTTTTTGACCCGAGAGTAGGTACAAATTCAGCGTGGGTGCGAATGAACTCAAATTTTCCTATCTCGTTGGATCACTATTGATAGAAGAAGAGAAAGAAATGGAAAAATGAGGGAGAGAAAGAGGAGAGGGCTGAAGGAGAAAGGAGATGCCCTGTCCGGGAGTGTGTCGTTAATTACCAGTCAATTACTGGCTGTTTACCCATAACAAAATGTGCACTGAAACAACAAACGTACGTGTTTGGCAATGCAGGGGAGTGGTGGGACATGAACCCCGTCGACGTGGTGCGCGCCGCCACGCGCACCGGCGCTGCGCCCAACATCTCCGACGCCCTCACCGTCAATGGTCAGCCCGGCGACCTCTACAAGTGCTCCTCCCAGGACACGGCCGTCTTCCCGGTCACCTCCGGCGAGACCAACCTTCTCCGTTTCATCAACGCCGCGCTCAACACGGAGCTTTTCGTCTCCCTCGCCGGCCACAACATGACTGTCGTCGCCGCCGACGCCTCCTACACCAAGCCATACACCACCTCCCTCCTCCTCCTCGCCCCCGGCCAGACCACCGACGTCCTCCTCACCTTCGACCAGCCGCCCGGCCGCTACTACCTTGCCGCCCGCGCCTACGCCAGCGCCCAGGGCGTCCCCTTCGACAACACCACCACCACCGCCATCTTCGACTACGGCGTCGCCAACGCCTCCACCCCCGCCATGCCCACCCTCTCGGCGTACAACGACACCGCCACGGCGGCCGCCTTCACGACGAGCCTGCGCGGCCTCCGCAAGGCGGAGCTCCCGTCGCGCGTGGACGAGAGCCTCTTCTTCACCGTCGGCGTCGGCCTCTTCAACTGCACCAAGGCAGCAGTGCGGCGGGCCAACGGGACGCGGTTCGCGGCGAGCATCAACAACTCTCCTTCGTGCTCCCCCTCGTCCGCCTCCATCCTGCAGGCGCACTACCACGGCGCGGCCGGCGGCGTGTTCACCGCCGACTTCCCGGCGAACCCGCCGGTGCAGTTCGACTACACGGGCAGAACGTGAGCCGCGCGCTGTGGCAGCCGGTGCCGGGCACCAAGGTGTACAGGCTCAAGTACGGGTCCGCCGTGCAGGTGGTGCTCCAGGGCACCAACATCTTCGCCGGCGAGAACCACCCCATCCACATCCATGGCTACGACTTCTACATCCTCGCCGAGGGGTCCGGCAACTTCGACGCCGGCACGGACACGGACAAGTTCAACCTGGATGACCCGCCGATGAGGAACACGGTGGGCGTGCCGGTGAACGGGTGGGCGGTGATACGGTTCGTGGCGGACAACCCGGGGGTGTGGCTGATGCACTGCCATCTCGACGTGCACATCACCTGGGGCCTCGCCATGGCCTTCCTCGTCGACGACGGCGTCGGCGAGCTGCAGTCGCTGGAGGCGCCTCCACCCGATCTGCCACTCTGCTAGGGCTACTCACCTCTTATGACTTATGTTATTGTTAGCAGCTGAGAGATTAATCATTTGGAGGCCGGCATTACTGAATTACATGTATCATTTTTCACATTTGATTCATTAAGAAATGAACACATCTCTTCACGCCCAATCTATTAACTTAATAAAGGAAAAGAAAAAAATATCTCCACGCTCGTTCTCATTGTCTAAAAAATCTCATATAATTGCAGGAAATTAAGGAAAAATAAAAAACCAAACTATATTAGGATTAGATTATGAAACGGACAAAGAAAAATAGAAAATTCCAAGGATATCAAAATTAGGATTTGTTGGAAACGGACAAGGATTATTGGAATCCGTGTGAAACACAATAANTGTATCTGCACAAAAATATTTGTTGGCGGTAGGATTCCAGAACCAATATTGCTAGGATCTCCGGATAGAAGGAAAATTATTTGGAAAGATATTTTGGAGGGAAGAGAAGTGTGAGTCTACAAGGAAATAATTAATTGGGATCTTTGGCACAGATTCTAGACACACACAAATAAACAATTAACAAGCAAACTAAAATTATGCCTGGACTAGACTTTGTCTGAGGAGGTCATATCCTGAAAATAGCCTATTAGGAATTTATATTTCGCAATTAAGGTTTCTAGTAAATATTTTACCAATAGACATTATTTTGCAAATAATTTCCAAAAGCCTATCACTCTATATAAAGGTGCATAGAAAATAATCGAAGCTATTTCTGTAGTGGAACAATATTTGCTTTAATAAACTATCCCTTAATGGGTTTTATCCAAAATGGTGATACATTTAGATATATAGCTTTATTTATAAAGTAAATATGCCCGAAGGTTTTTGTTTTTCGAAAATAATTGGCATATGCAAATCATAGCTCCTTGAATAAATAATATTTGAAATCAAATACCGACGTATCCTCAGACGTTCGTCTATTAGCCCACGTGTAAACGAAAAAACGACAGATCGAATTGAGTTAGTTCAGACATGAATGTATTTTGAAAAAGATTTTTGGTTATTCTGAATTTTTTAATTCCGTATTCCAAAGTCGAAATATTCAGGATGTTACAACTTGCTAGCTCGCTGCCGTCCTCCCGTGCTCGTAGGCACAGTAGGGCCGCCGTTAGCGCCGTCGCGACCGTTCCCGCTCGCCGCTCAGTATCGAGCTCCTCGCGCCGTCGCCCGCTCTCTCCGGTGCCGCACCGCCTCCTCCGTCACTCGGGACGAGCTCGTGAGCCCGAGTAGACCCTCTCCCTCCGACGAATTGATCCCTAACCTCTCCGGCGCGATTCCCCCCTTTCGACCGCCGGCAACGTGCGCCGCCGCAATCCGCCTCCTCCGATCCTTCTCGGCAAATCCGAGCCATTGGCTCATCTCTTCTTATTCCCCTCTCCGCTCTGGTGCCCTCCCTCTCGCCGGACTCGCGCCGCGCCGTCCCGAAGCTCCGCGACCGTCGCGCGTCGTCGGATACCGGCGCCTCCTTCTTCTTCCTCCCGCCGTCCTCCGTGGCAGCCACGTCGGCGCCACGCAAGCGCTAGCCACTGCTTCTCCCTCCGTCCAGTGTGCGCGGTCCACGAAGAGCCCTAAGGCTGCGCGTGGGCCCGCCGAGCACACATCCACCCGGTGCACCGGATCTGAACCGATCTCACCAACCCTAGCGTCTACTCCCTCCGTGCGCCTAGTCCTCGTGAGCCGGGTCACCGATAGGCGGGTCCCGCTCTAGCGCCCCGCGCGGTGGACCTTGGTCAACCGATCCGTTTCGTCGCGTGGGCTACGCCATTGTCCGGCCCAGTCGGCCTCCTCCCGCTCGGCCTTGGGCCGTCCTCTCCGCGCGCCGGCCGTTTCGCTCGGCCGCGCTCGCTCTCTGGCCGCGTCTCGCGACCGGCCCAGTACTCCGTCCGAGCCTCGTTCGCTCATGGGCCGTGCCTCGTCAGCCGGACCGTCGGCCTCTCCCCGCGCCGATCGGCCTTGGCCCGTTTCCTCCGCGCGCCGGCCCGTGTTGCCCGGCCGCACCCATTCTTTGTATTGGGCCATTCCCATCCATCCAAAACAAAGTCCAAATCACGTCCCTCCTTCCTTTCTTTTTCCAAGGGATTTAATAATTCCTTTTTTCTTTAGACAGAAAATCAATTAATCTTAGGAAATTCATATCTTCTCAACCGTTCGCCCGATTGACTCCGTTCAACTTCCAAAATTCCTCAACAATCGAGATCTATCCATTGGCACAATTAGTGGTCTTTAATAGGGCTTCCTTTTGATTGTTGTGTTGAGTCGCCTCGTTTCGCGTGTAGCTTCGGAGGCAGAAGACTCTCAGTGCGCGGATTTCGAGGAGGAAGCTCGAGATCTCGAGCAAGGCAAGTCACCTTTGATCAATTGAACCCATAATTTGAAATTAAGTATTTTCTTTTGCAAAGTATGCATCCCTTTAGGTTACACAAGACACTTGGCCGTGGTTTGCAATACAACCAGCAAGCCCTACCCACTTACTGCATTTGACTTCCTTGATTATTGAATGACCTAACACCCCTTGTCGCCCCTTCAGGTCAGGTCTCGATATTCGTGCCCCGCGTACGAATATCGAGGCTTCCTTCAAACACACTTGGGTCGGTGCCTTGAAAATAAAATGAGTTTCCAAAACTCGCGGTGCGGGAGACGTACTGGACGTACGGTTTTTCCGTTTTCGCCTTAAGGATCGATTCCTTGGGAATTACATCCGAGCATATGATAAGTATGACCACATGGGTGAATGGGACACCCCTGGCTGAGTAACTAGCTAGGCCAGGAAAATCTTGGTGCCAAGGGACAAGTGGATTCGCCGGGATGGTGTCGGGGAGGACCCCTGGGCTTCTTGGCACAGTATGGTATGGGACCTAACCTGGTGTTGGTCCGTGGGACCCCTCCCGTTGGCATAAGGTGACCCTGAGTCGGCTTTCAAAATGCCTTGTCATGAAAACCTCAAAGTCGCCAGACGTGGCTGTTCGGCACGGGCTGGGTGACCCGGGTTAGTAACGTCGTGTGGGCAAAGTGTACCCCCTCTGCAGAGGTTAACAAACTGTTCGAACAGCCGTGCCCACGGTCATGGGTGGATGTGAGATGATTCCTTAGCGTAGTATTGTTTACTACCTTGTGAACTGTTGTTGGTGTAAGGAAATCTTTTCAGTGCTTGATTTGTGGCTGTCGGAATAGCCGATTTGGGAAAACGATTGGCAGGGAGCCTTTCGTGCCGACAAAGTCAATCCATACATTTCACTACTCCAGCCGGATGAGACGCACTTCCTCGTCTAGGTCGTTGAGAAGCACTCACATAGTCATTTCCGAAAGTCTTAAACTAAAATTGAACGCGAAAATAACCGACTCTCCTTTGAAGCTTGCATCAACCACTTAATTCCCCTTGGCTTGCTAAGTACTCCCGTACTCACCCTTGCTCTATATAAATAACCCCCCCAGTTCTCGAAGACGAAGAGATGGACACTGCTGAAGAGGAGTTCTTCCAGGAGCAAGCGAATTACGAGCTGTAGAAGGGTTTCGGCCTAGTCCCTAAGTCATGCTTGTGGCTTTGGGCTAGCCTCTGCTTCCGCCTTTTTGTAATGCAGTTGCGAACTCGGGGTCTGTCCGCAGTTCCAACCTTGGTTGTAACTCTACTCTTAATAAAGAGACCTCTGTCGCTGTGATATTCAATCTTCCTGTTGTACCAGCACTGTTTCCTAGGACTGGTACAGGTTTACAGGTTAATTTGGACCGCCTTACTCTGGCCGCCGTTCAGGGCTAGTTTGGGGCGTGACAATTATGCAACACCGTAGGATCTTATCTCGTTTGTGTAATTTTAGGACAAGATCTTGAAATGTCACATTCGTTAGTCTTGGAATGCTCTTATGATTGTGCCATGTTGTCCTGGGGGAAAACATAACTTGTGATTTACGCATCATATATCACACGAGTTACCTGAAGCGCAAATATTCCTTCACATGATCAGTTTGTAACCAAAACTTTAGCAAAATGCACAAGATACTAATCTTGCAGAATGAATTGAAATGGAAGGAGTTACATTAATTACATTCACTGGCAAGTACATTGAACAATTAATTAGCCAATGCGCATGGACCATGGACTGATTGAGGAGGCAGCTTGAAATGAAGAATGCAAATGCAAGTGTGAAATTAATGATGGGATATATGTAGATTAACAAGAGAATCAAATGCTGGAGACCTACGTATTCTTTCCAACCATAAAGCATGCATGCAATCGACCGGTGTCTACTACCTCTAGTCCCTTCCTTTTCTTATATAGTACTATATACTCTAATCTCATGGATGTTGGTCTGCCAGGCTGCTCCTATATAAAGGGTGAGGTGTATTGCAACGGATGTATGCTGCACGCAATCAATTCAGGTCTTGTAAGCTTGCATATAGGTGTCCAGATATGTTTGGTTGCTGACAACAAGCATCCTGATTGATCGATCGAGTTGTAGTACAGTTAGTTTGAGACTATCAGGCAGCATGGCAAGCAGTGGGTGTTCATGCTGGCTCTTGATCCTGGCACTGCTCTGCTCCCTGGCTGCTGCCAAGGACCAATACCATGAGTTTGTGGTCAGCATATATATGATATTTTATATGCAGTTAACTATACTGAACCTCTGTAATTAACTAGTTTAATTTGGTTGCCATTTCATCATCTGTGCTGCAGATCAGGGAGACGACGGTGAAGAGGCTGTGCAAGAGCCAGAACGTGATGACGGTGAACGGGCAGTTCCCGGGGCCGACGCTGGAGATCAACGAGGGGGACTCGCTCATCATCAACCTCATCAACCGTGGGAGGTACAACGTGACGCTGCACTGGCACGGCGTGCGGCAGATGAGGACGGGGTGGTCGGACGGGCCGGAGTACGTGACGCAGTGCCCGGTGAGGCCCGGGCAGAGCTACCGGTATCGCTTCACGGTGGCGGCGCAGGAGGGCACCCTCTGGTGGCACGCCCACTCCTCCTGGCTCCGCGCCACCGTCTACGGCGCCCTCCTCATCCGCCCCCGCGATGCCACCAACTACCCCTTCCACGTCCAGCCGGCCAGAGACCTCGCCCCCATCCTGCTCGGTACGTTTCTCCTCTACATGCTCTCACCATTTTGGCTGCCAATTTGTTTAGTTTGACTACTAGTAATATGTTTCATTTTTTTTTGATTGACGTATACACACCGCTATACTCGCGAATGCACCCCTAACACATGCTCAAAGAAACGGAGACTAGCAACATATTTCTTGGCCTCAACAAAATCCTATTAGATTACTGGTATATTCTAAATCGTTTTGATTATGATGAACAACGATATCTATATGTTACATTTACGGTGTTGTATACCTAATAAGTAATATGGTCTATTTTTTAATACCTATAATTTATTTTTAGAGTAGAAATGTTCATACTAAAACAATGCCAACTCAAAATTGTAAAGTATTTTGAAATGGAAAGAGTTTTTTTCACCATTATTGCCTAGCTGATAATGTACATAGATACATTACAAAACCGACAACACTGTGCAACCATCATCACTGAAATTTCACTCGGCCAGTCACTTACAGATCAAAAAGTATGTCTTAACAGAAATAAAAAATATTTATAAAGCCAAATTAAAGAAGAAGAAAAAGAAGAAGAAGATGCATATATATGCTTCTTCTTTAGTTTTTTTCATGATCAGGAATAGCATGCAGCTAGCTAATGATAGTTATATCACAACCCTTAATTTATTTGAATTGATCGATCTCAGAGCCACGATTGGTCGGTACCATTGCTATAATGTAGGGCCAAACTGTCATAATTTTAGGTGCTTTTGACGCATGTTAACGCCCATGATCATTGTCATCAACCACAGCTTTCTAGCCTTAGGTTGGTTGGTACTTGGTACCAACTTAGTACTAGTACAAGCTGCTTAGCTCAAAGTCAAACACATGCATAAGCCAGGGCAGGGTTACCAAGCAAGGAAGTAAGCATCATATCTTTCCAAAGAGCCATGCATGATCCATCTCAAGGAAAAGCTAGCTAACCATGCATGTTTATGGATCAAGAACTTCATCATTGTGCATGCTTCTGAGATCCTTCTTTAATCATCACTCTGACGTGTGGGTGCCCAACACCTAAACATGCACATGCTACCGATGTAAAATTGGGGTTGAAAGCATGGTCGATATTCCTCACAGCCAGCTGCTCTTGCAAACATTTTATACTCCAACACGTACCTGAGCCTTAAGAACTAAGGTACCATCTTTCTCCCACAAACACACTTGAGGTTTCTGTCAAAAGTTTGCTCCCAAATAATTAAGAAAAATATTCCCAATCAATGTGCAATGCAAAGGTGCAATACATGTTTTCTAGAGAGATGCAAAAACTAGTCTGAACATGTCAAAAGTGATGAAAACGTTCTTAGCAGCATGTCCCATTGTTTGAAAAAAGTTTATCCTCGATCGGTCATCAAAAGTAGCACTTTCGGGGAACTGAATAATCAAAATTGCACAATTTTCAGCCATTTATTCAGATTGTCCTTTGTGAGCTTGTGGCCGACATGGCACAATATATAGGCCTCCTTTTGCATCTTTAGTTGTTGAATATGGAGTATTTGCATATTTAAGCAAAAGAACATATATACATATAAGTAGTTAGTTACACAGAGAGGTCACTTCAGAGCAATAAAAGGGGAAAAAGGGTTGAAGGTTGAATGGTTGGTTGTGTATCGTACGGGAGAAACGGGAATGAATTCTAATATATCCCTCGATGTGATTTTCCCTCATAATCCAATACAAATAGTTGTAAAAAATTGTTAAAAAAGTTGATAATAATGAGCATAGTGATATCTATCAGTACACCAAAAATCAAAAATCAAGTTTAAATCAACCTACACATTAAAAAAAACATAAATCGGGTGTAAACAATGCACTACTATTCATACGATATATTTAACTTTTCATATCTCGATGTTTGACAATGTGTGAGTTAAGTTTAGACATAAGATTTTTTTTTGGAGTGCTATATATATTGTATGAGTGTTGTTTTTTTTGGTGGGGTGGTGGGGGGGGGGGGGGGAATTTGTCATAACCGTTTGGATAACTTTTTAAACAAACCAAAAACGTCTCCTCGAGACAACAAAATAGTTTCATGGGAGAACCCTGAGATGCAGAGAGTGTTTTGTTGGGAGCCACACGCCTACACTTGTAGCGTACACCTTTGACCAAGTTATACTTAGTGTTTGGTTTTTTCCTGACTGCTAACTGCTAAGGCCGTGCATTCCATTCCATGTTGCAAATCCGTGTTAAATCACTCTGGTATTCTGATACAATTAACAGAATGAATGTCCCTGCATCATCAGGCTGACAGGCTCATTACATGTTTGATTTTTTTTCATAATGAAATCAGCAAAACCATATATCATTAATTACCTGTTCAAGCAGCAAAATGAGCACTTAAACGTGTTTAATTGGTTACAGGGGAGTGGTGGGACATGAACCCCGTCGACGTGGTGCGCGCCGCCACGCGCACCGGCGCCGCGCCCAACATCTCCGACGCCCTCACCGTCAATGGCCAGCCCGGCGACCTCTACAAGTGCTCCTCCCAGGACACGGCCGTCTTCCCGGTCACCTCCGGCGAGACCAACCTTCTCCGCTTCATCAACGCCGCGCTCAACACGGAGCTCTTCGTCTCCCTCGCCGGCCACAACATGACCGTCGTCGGCGCCGACGCCTCCTACACCAAGCCATACACCACCTCGCTCCTCCTCCTCGCCCCCGGCCAGACCACCGACGTCCTCGTCACCTTCGACCAGCCGCCCGGCCGTTACTACCTCGCCGCCCGCGCCTACGCCAGCGCCCAGGGCGTCCCCTTCGACAACACCACCACCACCGCCATCTTCGACTACGGCGCCGCCAACTCCTCCAGCCCCGCCATGCCCACCCTCCCGGCGTACAACGACACCGCCACTGCCACCGCCTTCACGACGAGCCTGCGCGGCCTCCGCAAGGCGGAGCTCCCGTCGCGCGTGGACGAGAGCCTCTTCTTCACCGTCGGCGTCGGCCTCTTCAACTGCACCAAGGGGCAGCAGTGCGGCGGGCCGAACGGGACGCGGTTCGCGGCGAGCATCAACAACCTCTCCTTCGTGCTCCCCTCGTCCGCCTCCATCCTGCAGGCGCACTACCACGGCGCGGCCGGCGGCGTGTTCACCGCCGACTTCCCGGCCAACCCGCCGGTGCAGTTCGACTACACGGCGCAGAACGTGAGCCGCGCGCTGTGGCAGCCGGTGCCGGGCACCAAGGTGTACAGGCTCAAGTACGGGTCCGCCGTGCAGGTGGTGCTCCAGGGCACCAACATCTTCGCCGGCGAGAACCACCCCATCCACATCCACGGCTACGACTTCTACATCCTCGCCGAGGGGTTCGGCAACTTCGACGCCGGCACGGACACGGGCAAGTTCAACATGGATGACCCGCCGATGAGGAACACGGTGGGCGTGCCGGTGAACGGGTGGGCAGTGATACGGTTCGTGGCGGACAACCCGGGGGTGTGGCTGATGCACTGCCATCTCGACGTGCACATCACCTGGGGCCTCGCCATGGCCTTCCTCGTCGACGACGGCGTCGGCGAGCTGCAGTCGCTGGAGGCGCCTCCACCCGATCTGCCACTCTGCTAGGGCTACTCACCTCTTATGACTTATGTTATTGTTAGCAGCTGAGAGATTAATCATTTGGAGGCCGGCATTACTGAATTACATGTATCATTTTTCACATTTGATTCATTAAGAAATGAACAGCTCTCTTCATCGCCCAATCTATTAACTTAATAAAGGAAAAGAAAAAAATATCTCCACGCTCGTTCTCATTGTCTAAAAAATCTCATATAATTGCAGGAAATTAAGGAAAAATAAAAAACCAAACTATATTAGGATTAGATTATGAAACGGACAAAGAAAAATAGAAAATTCCAAGGATATCAAAATTAGGATTTGTTGGAAACGGACAAGGATTATTGGAATCCGTGTGAAACACAATAAAGTATAACCGATCACACTGTACATTTATATGAGATTAATTTAAGACTCGAAAAATATGAAGCACTCTATATATAGATTGTGGTCAGTCTAAATTAATGGTTGAGATTTAATTAGGTCTGATGCAGATTTAGACTCTGATGTAACCAAACCAATCGCAGATATCGAAGAACAAGCTAATTAAAACACTAATTATATCGACACCTATCAATTATTATCTACTAGAAAAAATGTTTGTGCATTGCAACAGGTGAAGACAATTTTCATGATTGGTAAAAACTCTGTTAATTTAAACGACAAACCAAAACCAAGCAAACAAAACAATAGCAAAACAAAATCAGAAATTATATATAGCATTGAATGGGTTGCGCATGCTTTATGCGTCATTACACGAATAATCCCTTATGTACACCTTTTCATAGCCTCACAAATTGCTCGGGTGGTTATTCCATCAGTTGACGTATGTGTATTTTGCTATACCTCATAAATCAAATATTGAAATTTTGATTATTCAATTCGTAAAAGTTTTTTATCATAGATAAAAAGCATTTCCAAAGTAACAAATTTGTCGCATACATACCTTAAATAAGGATAAATTCAAAAAAAAATTTATGAGGAGAGAAATTTGGGAAAAAAGGAGAAAAAAGAGAAAAGAGAGATTGGAAAGAGAGGGAGAGGATCAGGATTATCGAGAAAAAAGACGTCGATCCGGGGAGGGGCACGTGCGGCGCCGAATGGAGACGCGTGGGATGAGGCAGCGGGATGGTGTGGGCTGGTTGGGTTGGGCTAAGAGAGGGAAGGGTTGGGCTGGGATAGGGGTGTATAATAGTTATTCTAGACTCACGTCAAATTGGATACGGACAACTCAAAAACCAACTCAAACACGGATGACGTACCAAAATACCGATAAAAAACATCTTCAATTTTTATAATAATAGAGATAGAGATAGAGATAGAGAAGACAAGAGACAGAGACAGAGAAGAGAAGAGAAGAGAAGAGATTTGTAATGATTCACTGTAGACCTGGTTGATTAGTTATCTAGCGCATATACGATATTGATATCCATGTTTGAGTCTACGTACAACTCTACATCACGTGTTCAATTGGTATTATTTTACGGGAATTCTATGAAAAAGAACTCAATTTTTGGATGAGTAAAAAAAGTTTGATTAAGTTCCACAAAACTACAATTACCTTAACAAAAACTATCAATTTTTTTTAGATTTAAGCTATTTTATCACAAACTACACATCTAAGGTCAAATTTATCTCAAAAACTAAATTATTAAGGTAAAATGTCATAAACTAGATATTTAGATTTAAAATAAAAACAATAAAAATATCACCAGAAAAATCCATGTCAAATACAAGATGAAATAAAAATATTAAAAAACGATGGTGAACACAGATAATTGGAATTCTAATTAAAAGAATAGAATTACCTATTTTATTTTATATTATGTTGCTGTTAACGTCAAAAATTGGTAAGTCTTGAAGTCATCATCGACCTAGAGTCAGTATCGGCTTCAGAGTCCTGAAATCGGCTAATGAGAATTATCAGTCGCCAGTAGTTGAATTCTTGATGGATTCGGTTAAAGAAATTAATCAATTAAAGAAAGTTTATCCAGAAAAGACCAAGTTCGAGGAAGATGCAACATAGCAAGTTCTCGATTAATACAATTACTCTCGACACATCGTCACCCTCTTTCCCGATATTTTTATTTATCAACCGGCGAAACTTGGCACCTGACGCAGGCTGCATTGGCTTTCGATCTCTGACGAAGGGGTAAGTCCTACGTTTCGCCAACCCTGACAATTATATCGACTACATTGGTGTTGTTTAAGGCTGTATCGTCTCGACCTCTTGGATCACTCTAGTTCGGTTGATATATTTGTCTACCTATTTATTATATATCGTAGCTAATCTAAGTCGATTGTTCAATTTATTTGTATCGGTTAGATCTTTTTTAGCATTTTGCCGGTATCGGCTAAATTGTTTTGTTGATCTAGATTAGCTAAAGCATCTACTACCCTGAAAATCAGTCGATGGCTTGATTGTCTAGATATTATGTTTCTTTTCATATTTTGCACTGCATCAGTCCTAGTCATGCTTAGAACCATAATCTCTAGCCTGCTTTTTGATTGCCAATAAGGGTTTCATCGGGGTTTCAGCCGATGAGTTATCTGGATGTTTTATCGGCTCACAAGGATTACATATAAGTTGGATTTAGTCGATGACAACAAAGGTTTCATTGATTATTTAATCGTTTGGATTTAATGACATCGGATCTTCGCCGATGTATGCTTTAACCTTCGGATCAACTGTTATTCTATCATATCGCTATTAGCCGATTGGTTTCTGTTGGATTATATTATTGTTTTATCATCAGTCGATTGTCCTTATATCGTTATTTACATCAAGTGTCAAAATCTAAATTGGATATATAGCCAATTGTTCAAAACCCTATCAACATCGGCTAATAGCAGCATCAGCTGGAATTACTCTATCAGCTTGTCAGCCGATCGGCTCTTTGATCTGTTGTCAATCTGACTGGCACACCCGCATCTCATCAATTTTAGAACCTGCACTGGAGCTAAACAGATCTTCTAGGTCTTTGTGTGTTCGTCAACTTGGTTCGCGTCAACGCAGATTTGACATCATTGGCTGGACGCGAATTTTTCGTTAACAGGTGTCATATCACTTTCCTTGCCACCTTGCTGGAGGAAGGGAAACCTGGTATACTGGGGCAACTAATGAAAAATTCTAGCTCGATAATAATACGAATCACTAAGAAAGAAGGGGTTGCCAAGAGAGAAGAATAATAATAGATAATAGGGGAGTTTCTCAAGGCAGGATCTCTGATGATATGCTTGAGTTTTATCTTGAGCTTTGAAGCATGCCTGCGAGATGTTTAAATCCTATAGTTGACTCTGTCGTTTTCAACTTTTTTATAGTTCAAAATTAATAAATTTGTCTTATCTTCAAAACTACTTAACCTCAAAGACCTTGAAGGAAAAAAAAATTCAATTTGATATGAACTATCTAAGATTCTCTATAATATGAGAGTTTTTTTAAGAAAAACAAGAAAGGTCATATGTGGGCTATCAATCACGCTTGCACATAGACCAAATTGTTAGAAGTGAGCACCAAATAAATGCGATAGAACAAAATTGAGACTTTTTATTGTAGATTGTAAACTTGCAACCATGTAAATATTTTTTTAAAGTTTGAGCAAATAAAATTATTACAGTGGGGTGATTGTGTGAAGAGATAGAAATAGAATAGATGCATTATCAACTTGCAAAAATGTTTCTCAATGCTTAAGTAATATCGTTAAATACTATACTTTTAAAACAAATTTAGCCGCGTAATTGCGCGGGTCACCTACTAGTTGAATGTATAACAACACAGACTGAGGTTGGTTCCATGCATGCATGTATCAAGAGAAGTCCTTACCTGAACCTGAGAGATAAAATTCACCTGAAAGATTATTGGTGCTGGCTGGAGAGCTGATAAATTAAGACAACGTTGAGCTCGATAAATGACAGATTCACTTCATTGGTTTGTCATACACAACGCATACTGATGAAGCTCTGCTGAGAATTGTGAAACTCTAGTTTCATAATCCCTCTGAAACTCTCTGTGCCTGATAGAACAGACAATGGAAGACACAAATTGTCGTAATTAAGAAGCCTAATTAAAATGACATAAAGTTTCGATCTACCACGTGAAAACAGTCCATCAGCTTCAACTAGCACAGTAACAAATGCATTCTTCCGTAGTCTTGAGTCTTGTAACTGGATCAAAATCAACAACCATCTTCAGAGTGATTCAGCAGGGCACCCATTGCTTCAGTGACTTGGTCACATCTTAATTTGTTAGCAACCTCGCTGGTAAGCATGTCAACTTCCCCCAGCATTTCACCTAGTGCTACAAGAGAGAGATGCTCATGTGAAGGACATCTTGTTCAAGTTGAAACAGAAGCGACCAATAAAAAGTATTAGCCAAAAGTGTAACATTCTGTTTACTTTACTTTCCCCCCAACATCTATATGAACCATAAAGAGGTTAACTAGAGATCTGGCATAATTTAATTACTGCAGACATTCCCTCAACAAAAGGAAAATATATCTAACCATTAATATCTGAACAAATTTGTGATTTATAGGCTCCTATACTCAAACACAAGAATTTACCAAGCTTCTTGTCATGGCAATCCTATCTAACTTAACCAAATGATAGAATCATGAGTTTATGACACATGGCATAAGGCCGTTTTTATCTTCAGTTCCACCATATGAGGTGATTTAACTTGATTTGCTGAAGTGTCTTGTATTCCCAACAAATTCTCGCTTGTATATGATCGCCCAAAGTCCACTGTATTTTTCTTCCATAGATATCATATTTCATCATACTATTCTTTAAGTCAGACCAGAAAATATATAGGAGTATTTCCCTAGCTACTAAGCTTCCAGATTACGTTCATTAGTTGGTTCTGAGGAGACATAATGAGCATTTGTAGAAGAATTAATTGACTTAGATAGCACAGGTATAAAGAGAGGAGCAGCCCTTGGATGTTCATCTGCAGAAGGGCTTCTTATCATTATAAAGCAGAAAAAAGTGTCATTAATTTGAGTGTTTGGGCTTAGTTAGGAAGACAGGTCTCTTCCTTTTCTTGTGTTGCCCTGATCTCGTGCCTGCACAAGGACACAAACAAGGGAAATTCAATAGCTGCCTGGACGCATGCAGAAATTAATTATGGACGCAGCGGTTGAAGGTGGCGGCCTCGGGGCTCAAGTCTGCTGCTTCAACGATATACAGCGGCATCAAGTGAACCACTCCGCGTAACTCTGCACACTCTGTCACACCACCAGGTTGAACAAACAGAACAAGGCCGTCGACTCCTGCTCCAGACTGCAATATTGCATTAGCGTAAAAGGATCCATCCGGCCTCAAAATCCATGGCAAATTGGCAATGCGTCCAAAACAACAAGAAGAAGAAAGCAACAAGATATATATATACAGACTGGTGGGCCGTGGTAGGTGTTGAGGAAGCGAAGAATCCGACGGGTGCAGAGCCACATGGAGAAGGACGACGTGCACATCGAATTCGACATGCCTGCTGCCTCCTCCGATCGATCACCCTACCCTCCTTTTTATTCTTGACATCCATCGATTGATACAAATAATAATGTTGCCTTTTTATTCTCATTAACATAGATTGAGGTTGCATGTATCAAGAGAAATCCATACCTGAGAAATTCACCTCAAAAATTGGTTCATCTCCTAGGCTGAAGAGCACATAAAGACAACGCTCAAGGCCATTCATTTGTCATACACGACACAAACTGAAAAGTCATTCCTTTTCTTTCATTTGCCTCTTTATACTCTTAGAGTATACAGAAATTATGAAAAGTTATTTCATTGGTTTCTTCATGCACTTCTTCACACCAGCAGCAACCACACCAGCCACTAGCTTTCTAAATAGCTTTTGTGCTCTCATGTGCATCCTTCAACTATCTATCACACTCAAACTACTGTACATGTATCACACACCAGCACTGTACATGCTTCAAGAAATACAAATATGTGTAACAGCAATGGCCGCTCCCCAGCCTCCCAGGGAACAAAAAAAATTGATCAAGTCAAGAGAAATAAGAAAAGAGAAACAAAATAATTGATCAATCCATTATGTATCGAGAACACCGCAGGCAACTCCATAACTTCTAATGTAGTATGATTTTCGCTTTCACTTGGGTGAAAATGCTCGACTCCTATGCCGAGGTGGCCTTGTCTCGCTTTCAGGGGCATCACTCTTGCCGCTGCTGTTCTTGCCTCTTAATGGCTCGGTTTCTGAATTATTAGAGATGTGGTTCTGTCGTTGTCTTCTTTCCTGAAAATCAATTGACATGTGTTCGATTCATGAGGCAATGATAGAATAAAGCCATGATTTCATTATGATAAACATTAACACCACGTTAAGCAATGCTCTCTATGCCTGATAATGCTGATAAGACAGGTATACAGGATATAATCAAATAAGATTGCTCATGTTGTCCATCTGTCACTAATTTTACTGTGAGATATGAACATTGGATGTACTTATAACACAATATAGCAGGAATATGCATGATTTCCAGGTAAATCACTAATCATACACTTTAGATAAAGGAAGAGTTTACAGCTACAGCCTTTGCATCTGATATGCACACAGCTATATGACATATCACTTATCATATGTATGCATATTTATTTTTGTCACGAATCAAACCTCTTGAGGAATGGGTTCATTAGAGTCTAACATCCGGACCACCTGGTCCATCCTTGGCCTCTTCTCAGCATTCAAATCGATGCACCTCAGAGCTGTTAAAAGGGCACGTTTGAGCTCCTTTGTCGATGGTCTTCTCTCCAGGTTTGGATCAACAACTTCTTCAGATCGTCTGTTGGCAACCATCATTTTAAGCCAGTCAACTAGGTTTACCTACAAATGAGCAGTAGTGTGTTTCAGTACTTGTCAACTGATAAGTTCATAGCTTCTCGATTGCTCCATAAATGCTTGTAGTTGCTTGCTTTTATGTAATAACTCAGTACTGAACAATACAGGAAACAGAAGACAACAAGTATTACCTCATTTGGAGGGCGATCATAGTCAATGGGATCTCTACCTGTAATAGCTTCCAGCAGAACCACCCCAAAACTGTAGACATCACTCTTTTCATTTAAAAGTCCACTGTTAGCATACTCAGGCGCGACATAGCTGCAAAAGAATAACATAATTATTGATTACCATTAGTGATAAGCACCAACAGATTTTTTCTGAAATTACAGTGGCTAAGATTTGAACGTAATACAAAGAGAACATGCATCAATTCATTATACAAAGGCATGAAAAACTTACCCAAAAGTACCCATAACTCGAGTAGCAATATGACTTTTACCAGCACCTAGCATCTTGGCCAAACCAAAGTCAGATATTTTGGCGTTGAACTCGTCATCAATCAATATATTACTGGCCTTGATATCACGATGCACAACTTTTGGTTCAATTGCCTCATGTAAGTAAGCAAGGCTGCAAATGTGGTAGTTTGTACCAAATTAGTGTTTACCAAGCAGTAAGAGGATACAATCTATACTTGTTTTATATTCATGATAGTATAGACAACGACTACTTGTGAATAGTAGTGACTAGTAAGCCTTTAATCACAAAGCTGTCAAGATTGTAACATGCACAACAGTTTTTAATAGAGCAGCTATCAAGATTGAATGTGCTTGTGTGAATCAATCAGAAGGCGACATTTTTAGCTCTAGGGCATTTAATGGAACAGATATAGATCCAATCAGTTCACAGTTTGCACCACGCAAAATACAGCAGGCAAATGATCTAGAATAGGAAATTTGAATCCACAAGAAGCAATAATTTAGACTCAGTGAAGGAGTTACTCACGCCTTTGCAGTACCCAAAAGAATTTTCATGCGCGCTAGCCAAGTGAGAGAACTGTATAGGGATAATTCTCCATGTAACCAACTTTCGAGATTCCCATTGTTGACATACTCATACACAAGCATCCTGATTGTCCACGCACAACAAACAATTTCAGTTAAGACACAACAGGTCATAGTCTAAGCAATGAGTCCTAATAATACCCATACCTTTGAGTGCCTTCAACACAGTACCCCAAAAGGCGAACCAAATTCTTGTGTCGGACATGACCAATTGCTTCAACTTCCACTCTGAATTCTCTCTCAGCTTGTCCTCTGCACAAGGCAAGTGGTCATAGCTTAAGTAAAAGGAAAGGCAACAAACTAACCCACGCACTGCCACTACATCACCAAAGAATTGTTACAAGAAAAATGGAAAATACTCACAGATTGTTAAGGATTTTTTTGACAGCCACTGGGGTGCCATTTGATAGTCTGCCACGGTAGACAACACCATATCCACCCTCACCAATTACGTTATCCTTTGAAAAACAGTTGGTTGCAAGTTCCAGATCCCTGAGAGTGAACCAATGGCCCCAGCCAAGGTAAGAGAACTCAGGTAAGCCTGGCAAGGGAACAGAGTCGGCAGGAGCATGCGAGGAAGACTGTTCACATGTGGAAACAGATTGAATTCCATCATGGTTGTCCACATAATGAAGAGGAATAGAAGGACTGTTGTCTTCTCCTTGTATTGTCTTGTCCTCTTGAGCAAACTGATTCACATCTTTATCCACTGGTTCAACAGGTTCATTCTGAATGGCGAGTAGAAGCCCATCATGTACAACGAAATCATTGGGCAAAAATTCGTTCACTGCCCTCACTTCCTTGATATCTTTGGATGCAGAAGGTATTTGGGTAATTGGAATTTCCTTGAATGTCCTACGTGACCGTTTGATCCAAGTTTGTATGGTGAGGCATACAATAAGGATGAGAAGAACACCAAGTAGGGATGCTCCAACAGATATCCCAATTACAACCCAAAGTTTCAGGCCAAAAACAATTGTTCTCTCATGAAGAGAATCTGTCAGAGTGGAGTTTGACGACATCTTCGGATCATCAAGTACCTAGATGGGGAAGATAAGAACATGTCATTCACAAATGCAAATCACCATTTCCCTCAAACATAACAAGTGCATTCTGATTTCTGCAAGGGCATATAACTAAATTTTTGTCTGTTTAAAACTGGTCCTAGTGTTGCCACAAAGGCATGTCAAATTTTAACAGAACAGTCAGCAACACTACAACTCCTTGAATCGGCAACACTAGTGGTCATGAGAAAGCTACATAGTAACAACCAGATAATGACCATGAGTCCAAGACAACACAGTTGCATATGGACAGTATCAATTATCAATGAAGCAGCCTGACCTGTCAACTACCGTTCCCACTTATTGTTCAGAATCAAACAGCTAGAGAATTGACATAATTGAGTTACACACACGAGCCCTTAGCACAGATGATTGCAGCAGTTCGTAGATGTAAGTTAAATTCCCCCGTAGATCTTACCAGGAAAAAAAATTAAGCAATAGACTACTAAATATGTGCTACCAATACAAAAATTTATAAATGGAAAGATGGGATATTTACATAGGCAGGCAGTATTTACCTGGAGTGGATGACAAAAAAAAAAGAAAATTAAAAAAAACTAACCAACCTTTATTGGATACAATGGTGAGGAAGCAGTATTTGGCCTTCAAGAAGTGAATACAGTGGTGAATGTTGAAGAGCGACCTGAATCCAGAGCCATGGGGAGTGGCAGGCAGAAGAGAAATCTGTGGAAGACTAACAGATCAGGGGAAGGGGCAGAGCAGTATCTACGCATCTCAGGGGGGAATGGGAATGGAGGAAGAAGAAAGCAAATGTGGACGCATACCTGAGCGAGATCCAGACGCAGGAAGAAGAGAAAGCTTGCACTATGGAGATTGCGTGCTTGCTGCAGGTGGGGTGATAAGACGACGATGGTGGTGGAGTGTGGCAGCAGCGGCGGCAGGAGGGGAGGAGTTATCAGGTCGGTAGGTGATGGGAGTGATGGAGAAGAAACCAACCTTATTACGCTTTCTTTTCCTCTTTTTCCCCGAGGATTAGACTTCCACTGGAATGTAGGGAAAATAAAGGAAGAAAAAAAAATCGAAGATTTGGGTTCCTACGGATTCAATCACAAGGAATCGGTCACAGGAAAATCTGCGTTGGATCGAAGCACTCAACTACCCACATCTTTGAGAATAATATGTGCGATGGAAGAATGGGAAGGACGACGGCGAGCTTGGGAAGAACGCCGCCGTTCGCCTCCGCTTGAGCCCGCGCCGGCGCCGTCGCCTGCTCGAGGCCGCGTCGCCGGCGGCCTTGCCGACCTGTTTCCGCTTGTTTGATGCCCGTGCCGCGCCACGCGTCGCCCCGCTGCTGCTTCCTACTCGAGGACCGCGCCGCCCCCACTGCCGCCTGACGGAGGCTGCGGCGCCGCCCGTTGCCGCCTGGTGGAGTCTCTGCCGACGCTGGCTTCCCTGCTGGAGCTCGCGCAGTCGCGCTGTGTTTGTTTTCTCTCTCTCTCTCTCTTTTTCTTTTTTCTTTTTATTATTTTGAGATGCTGATTTATACTCCGTAGTTATAGACAGCCAGGTGGGCCGGCCGGGCTGGCACGGCCCACGGCACGAATCGGCACAGCCCGTTACGGCACGTGTCCTGTAGCGGCCGTGCCGTGCCGGCCCGCGTGCCGCGTGCGCGGCCCAGGCACGGCCCACCACGCTGCCGTGCCGTGCCGGGCCGGCACGGGCACGAAAGAGCACGCGGGCCGGCGGGGGCACGTGGGCCGGCCGCAGCCCGGGAATCCGGAAAATAGAGAAAAAAAAGGGGAAAAAAAGGAGGAAAAGAGGGGAAAATAGGAAAAAAATAAAAAAAAAGAAAAAACAGTGTGGAAAATAGGGAAAAAATTAAAAAAAGGAAAAATAGGGGGAAAATTAAAAGAAAGAAAAAAGGGAAAATAAAAAATATGATTATAATTTAGAAAAAAGTAGGAAATTAGGGACATAAATATAAAAAAGATGATTATAAAAAATAGGAAAAAGCTAAATAAATATAAAGAATATGAGAAAAATGGAATAATGATATTTATTAATTTTGATATTACATGGCTGCCTCGTTAAAAACTTTGTCATGTAAAAACTCATATTTGAGAAAACCATGACAAAGAAAAAAGAGTACAGTCTATAGGTCGAAAATTATTAAAAAAACTAGTTAATCTTGTGCATCTGTATCGATGTAGAGATCTTCGAACTGAGCAACCAATTCCAAGTTCTCTGCGAAGTGTTGGGCACGTTCAGCAGCTAGCTCCCAGTCTTTGACGATGAGCAGCATTTCCACCATATCGCTGCTTAGATTTCTTCGTCGGTCCTCAATAATTCTTCCGCATGTACTGAAGGCCGATTCAGAGGATACGGTAGAAACGGGCACCGTGAACACATCCCGTGCTAGTTTTGAGAGCACGGGATATTGGGTCTTGTGATCATTCCACCATCCAAGGACGTTGAGATCTTCAGTGCTGGTACAGTCACTGTCTAAGTAGGAGGACAATTCTTGGGTGGCTTGAAAAGTACCAGTTGTTCCTGAAATGGAACTCCCAGCAGGAGTGGAAGAGGAACTACCACCCCAAATCCGTCCCCATCGTATTTTCTTCTTACCAGCGACAAGGACAGTTGGGGGTCTTTGTAGGCGAAGTCCCTGAAACTTATTCTCATACTTAGCAAATGTCTCACATAATTTAGTCTTAACATCAGAATAATAGTTAGTATAATCTATGTTCATTATCTCTCCAATAATATTCAACATATTAACCAATCCCCGTAATTTACCCCTAGGATCAAGAATAAATGCAAAAGCATACAGTACAGGGATTTCCTTTCAATATTTAAGATATTTTTGTTTCATATGAAAGACTGCAGCAGATAGTAGGTGGTCATTCTCATTTTCTTGTAATAAAGTAGCAATTTCAAGGATTTTGTGCAACATTAAATTAGCAGTTGGATAATAAACTCCAGATAAAGCAACAGTGGCATCGTAAAATATCTCAAGAAATGCAGCAAACTTTTCTACTACATACCAAGTTGGCTCGGACATTATTAGTTGCCCATCACTGTTCGTAGCATTATTAGACTAAAAAAAACGGTTAGTAAATCCTTATAAGGCAACACATGCCTCAACATTAGGTACGTGGTATTCCATCGATGATCTATATCTGTGCAGAACTTACGGGGCTTCATACCCGATGCATCGCAAAATCTTTTCCATTTTGCAACCCGTGGGTTTGAGACAAATAACCATGAGATTGCCTCACGCACAAAATCAATATGTGTAGATACCCTCTTAAAACCAGTTTTAACTATCAGATTAATGATATGACATGCACAACGTTGATGTAAAAGAAATGATTGACCATAGACAGAGAATACAGGTTGTAGAATTTCCATGGCCCTAGAGTTAGCAGCTGCATTATCTAGTGTTATAGCGAAAATTTTATTTGTAAGGTCAAACTCTTAAACAACCATGGAAATTCTTTCCGCGATATTATCAGCGGTATGTGCAACATCTATTAATTTTAAAGCAATGATTCTTTTCTGAATTTCTCAATTATCATCAACAAAGTGAGCAACTACACTTATGTAGTCTTCCTTGGCCTTACCACTCCAAATATCAGATATGATACTAACAGAAAATGTGCAAGTGTTAAATAATTCCTTCAGTGTATCACGACCTTATTTATAGAACTTTCTTAAATCACGGGTCGTGGTTTGAGAACTAACAGATTTAAACCTAGGGTTATGAGCAGTTTGAATATATTTTTCAAATGCAGTTGACTCACCAAAGTTCAGGGGTAAATCTTGTCTAGCAATTAATCGAGTAAGAGATTCTCGTGCAACCTGAGGATCGTACTCCCACGAACGTACCGTACCATTAGGATTCAATATCAGCTGTTGTTGTCGCAGTTGGATGCCTTGCTTCTTAGCACACGACGCCGCATGCCGACCCAAATGTCCTGTTCCACTTGAAGATTTTCTAGATAATTTAGTTCTGCATATTTTACATCTAGCCAACGTTACCTCTTTACCGTCAGGGCCGGTCTCCTTGATCTCATCAAAATTTTGCCATACGGTGGAAGTTCTCGATCTCTTCGAGGACGAGGCCGTTGACCCACTCGCGGCCATAGTTCCTGATCCTTCTGAAGCCACCTGTGTGGTTGCAGGTTCTTCCGGCATCGGTGCAGGGATGCTGCCACCTTGCTCCATGCCGAAATTTGGGTCGTACTCGCTCATGTCAAATACCGGGTAATTCGGATCGTCCATGCTGAAATTTCAAAATTAACATATACGTAAATAATAACACTAATAATAATAATAATAATAATTTCTTACCTCCTTCAACTCTTTGTTTGCAGCTTACAAATAGGAATATATGTCTTCCCCTAGTTATTTTTATTTTTGGCAATATTTAGAGAAATTTTGCCAAAAATTCGGAAGACCGTAAAGTCGTAACCTACAACACACAAAATACCACAAGAGAGCACAAGATTGAATGTTTGGATGAGCCAGAATGTTTGGGTTGGCTACCCTATTTATAGGAAAAAATTTCCTAATTTTTGAGATTTTTTTCGTATTTTTTTGAATTTTTTTCGACCTCCAACGGTTATTTTCAAATTTTAGCCGTTGAAGTAGCCGTTGCGGGGTAACCGTTGCAAAATTTCAACCCCACCACCATCCAACGCGCGCCACGTGGCTGGCCCTCCCCCTCCGGTGCGCCCGGGCACGCCACGTGCCCGACAGCCCGGCCGGCCCCACCTTCCCCCGCGCCCGCGCGCGCCACGTGCCTGACAGCCCGGCCAGCCCCCCCTTCCCCCGCGCCCGCGCGCGCCACGTGCCAGCAACCCGCCCGGCCGGCCCCCTCCCCGCGCGCGCCGCGCGTTCAAAATTCGAACGGCCTGCTACAGTAGCGGGCCGTGCCGGGCCGAGGCATCAGCCCAGGCATGGCCGGCCACCTCGGGCCGTGCCGGCCCGGCACGACAGCTAACGGGTCGTGCCGTGCCTGGGCCGGCTACAGTATCGCCGTGCCCGGGCCGGCCCACGTGCCTCCGGCCCATTTGGTTGTCTATATCCGTAGTTGATGTGAACACCCACAATGTGACCATTTACAAGCGGCTACATATAAAAGCTGAAAAAGGGAGGATTAATACCAGGCCAACGGTGACGGAACTTTGGCAAAATTTGTTACCGCACACTTGAAAATATATAATTAGCTGTGAAACATCACAAAGACGTGAATTTGCATAAGAACACTTTAAAAATATGATAATTTGCTACAAAACACTAGACGCATTAAAATATAATATCCATCCAATTGATGATAGAGAAACCATACAAAATGACAGTTTTGTCATTTTTCTTCTCCTCAATCCTCCATCAATTCTCCAATACATCCCCGACCGGCTGACCCCAATCCCCATCACCTCATCACCGTCGCTCATGTGGGCTGAGGCGCTGGAGCTTCTCCTCGCCAGGTTGGCGCCCAGGGTGGACTACGCCCGCGTCGCTGCCATCTTCGGCAGTGCAGCAGCAGCACGACAGTGTCTACCGAAAGTGCGGCGCGGCGGTGACGGCACTCCTCGCCTCCCTCAACCCGCCTAGGAGCCTGACGCCGTGGCGCTTGTCACGACAGAGTCGCCAGTGTAGATGGACAACAGCACGGCGGTACAGTGTCGAGAGGTGGAGGTGGCGCTCAGCGGCGCGCTGGAGCTGGCAAGGATGACCGGGGCGGCAGCAGCTGTAAGAAGGCTATCTTATCGTCGTCGAGGAGAAGGAGGAAGGCTGGGGCAGAGTTGAGCTTCCGCGTGGAGGACAGGGTGTGAAGGAAGGAGATATTGATGGGGGAGCAGTGCCAACCACTGGACTTCTCCGGTGTGATCTACTACGATGCCGAGGGAAGGCGCCTGGAGCAGCCACGACCACCATGCTTGCCGCTGCGCAGCCTGCTACCATCGTCCGTCAAGCTCGCGGCCAATGCCGGTTAGCGAGGGGCTTCGGGGTGGGGACGAGGCTGGTGCCAACGGCATGCCACGCGACAACGTCGTCAACTACGCCGAGCGCCTGCCGAGCGCCTGTCCGCCATGGGCAAGCCAATGGAGCTCGCTGCAAGTGAGCGTTGGAAGAAGACCGAAATAAGAGAGAAGAAGATAAGGGCAAAAATATCATTTTGTGTGATTTCTCCCTCATCAATTGAGTGGATATTATATTTTAATATGTTCAGTGTCCTACAGCAAATTACCACATTTTTGAAGTGTCCTCGAGCAAATTCACGTCTTTGCGGTGTCTCACAGTTAATTACACATTTTTTAAGTGTTCTGTAGCAAATTTTGCCTTAATTTTTTGTAGGTTTCAATGCCTACCGATAACGAAAATGATAATGGCAGAGTCAGGATGACCGCTCGACTTGCCCAAGAGCTGATTCTGCCGCTGAAGGCCAAGCACCATGTTTATAGTGTTTTTATTCGGGGTTTAGTGCAAACTAGTAAGGGGAACACAATACTATTCTCCTTATAAATCGATATATGCATCTCGATAAATGTAGGTGGTAAATAATGTGAATGATCCGGAGATCGGCGCAAGGCTAGTCTATAAGGACGTTCACAGCGCATCTACCTATCATTCGCCTTCGGCCTTCCACATTGAAAATTGGACTTCACGTTCGCTTCTGCCGTTACCAAGTAAAGACCGCACAACCTTATTGTGCCACGGGTTCTTTGAACGGATTGAGGATGTGCTGCATAGAAGAGATGGGTGCGATCGCATTGTGAGTTCGTAACCTCGCCACGGCGTGGCTTCGCACGCACTTTTGCCCCAATCCCTAAATCACTGTCACTGTGAAACTTATGTCTAACTTCGTTTTTGGGCCTATGTGGCATGTGAGGCCCGACAAATGCATATGCCGCACTGTTATTGCCCTAAGCATCCAAATTCATCAATCCAATCATCATTTTACACACGTTCAGATCATTCGTCCAAATAGCTATATATAGTCATTATATACATTCGGGTTCCTTAAGTAACAGTAGAAGTATCTAGATTTAACCCGCCCCTGCTTGGCTATCAAACAACAATGTTAACTTGGTAATTTATTGACATCACTTGCATGACATCACAACACATTAGTGTGGGCTCCCTCATCCACAACCAATTCGATCATCTGCCAAGTGTAGCATCGTCACAAGTATGTGGAGTTTGTTTCAGGAGATGCGACTAAACTCAACTGGTTATAGTCTGCAAAATCAAATGAGTCACCGATAGCATGTAAATCGCTTTTGTGTCCTTGCATATTCGAGGAAGACCACCAACAAGCCCAACATCATCGCTTGATAGAACCCATCGATTTTCGACGGCAATGCAAAAAAAACAAAAACTTAAAAAGCGAGAAATTTTACGGTGAAAAAGTATCTCAAGATATCTAAATCTTACACTATAAATTTTGGTATTTCGAGATGCCTAGAGTATCTGTAGGTACCATGCAAGTTTTGCACTATAAAATATAATATGATGCATTCTAGTATCTTCTCAAAAATGATAAATCACTCTAAAAGAACGGCTAAAGAAATGATGAAAGCGATGACTAAACTGAAGATACAATCTTTTTTTTCTTTGTTTCAGAATATATAGATGTTGAATTTCAACTTGCATGTTTCTGGAGTCATCTTTTTTTTTTAAAAAATTATAACTATTTAGATGACAGACAAACAACGAGAGAATGTCTCCTCGAGAATTTAAAATCATATCCACCCCTGTACACGGCACATGCAACTGGTACATCTCGCCACTTGAGTCTAGAATAGATGAAGATGTAGGAGTACATATTAGAGCCCCTCTAGAAGCCAAACGTGGGTTGCTCCCATATCTTCAAGACCTTAAAAATGACTTCAACTCTATAGTAATAGAACTCATTTCTTAGCCCCTATTTATCTCTTTTCTATTTCAATATACACCAACATCTTGTTTAACACCATAATAATTTGAACATAAAAAAAATCTAACCCATAGAATTCAATCATATTTAAATAAATCACAATTTAAATTCAAATCCAAAATTTCTACATTTGTCATGTTTTAGATTGAAAACGATGCCTATCAATCGTCAGACTAGCTAGTATACAGACCTAAATTTGCTCGTGTGTTGGCTCACGAATATTAATACAGTACACTTTGATGAGATACCTCGATGTACTCTTATGTCCGTATAAACATTTGTATATTCACCTCAGGTCAAAGTTCCAGATCAACCAAAGACTATTTCTTCAAAAAAAGAAAGAAAGAAAGAAAGAGCTAGCACCCAACAGCAGGTGGACGGCGGGCATGCTAGCGCTGTCGCAGTGACGCTGTAGGCGTGCCGATGAGCAGCAGCCAGCAGGCGTGTGGGCGATGGCCTGACTCCCGACTCCTGAGAGCGTGCGGCAGCTTGAGGACTCGTCCGGAGGCCGGGCGTGCGCATGGTGCGCGGACTGTCGGGAGCACACTGTAGGCGTGGGAGCCGGCGGGCGGCGGCCGTGCGCCACATCTGCCCGAGCTAGGGGGAAACTCGCTTGATCTGTTCGGGGAATTTCGTCGGAGGTGTGCGGGACGTCGGGGAAGCCAGCGACCCGAACAGAGTCACCGGAGGAGAGCGAGCGCCGTCGCAGCGCCCACGCGGGAACAAGTGGACAGAAATGTCGTACCGCCGGAGCCCCCCGGCATCGGTGCTGAGGGAGAGATTTGAGGGCCTTCCTACTTTGAGGCTCTAATAGGAGTTTTGGTGAACCTCGTTTCTTTTTAACCCTAAAAACTGTTTTGGACTGTGTTTAGTGGTTTTGCTTCCTGTAAGATTATAATAGTCATGGCCTCATGGTCTAGCCAGAAAGGAAAGTCATGGGCTGCGTTCGTTTCTACCGAAACTACGACACACAAATTTTCATTCACGTGACACGTTTTTCAAACTGCTAAATAGTGCGTTTCGTGCGAAAATTTTTTATATGAAAGTTGCTTTAAAATATCAAATAAATCTATTTTTCAAGTTTGTAATAATTAAAACTCAATTAATCACACGTTAATATCATATCATTTTATGTGAAACATTTAATGTTTATTTTTATCTTTATCTTCAAAAGATTCAAACATCACCATGGTCTATATCTTTGATCCTTTCTATTACTTGAGATGGTCTTAGGCCCCGTTTAGATGGGACTAAAAAGTTTTAGTCCCAGTCACATCGAATGTTTGTATACTAATTAGAAGTATTAAACGTAGACTAAAAATAAAACTCATTTTATAACCCTGAACTAATTTGCGAGACGAATCTATTGAGCCTAATTAATCCATGATTAGCCTATGTGATGCTATGTGCTAATTATGGATTAACTAGGCTTAAAAATTTAATTTGCCTCGCAAATTAGCACTCATTTATGCAATTAGTTTTATTATTGGTCTATGTTTAATACTCTTAATTAACACTCAAACATCCGATGTAACATTTAAGTTCCTAATCCAAACACCTTAGTATATATGTATGCATGCACTAGATCAATTCAGGTCCTAAGCAAAAGGAGTTAATCCTGCACATATGTACTGCTTGGTCTTGAATGTGTTAGCAACGAAGGCAGCTGAAGGAAAACCTACGGCGGGCGGCATCGATCAGTCTGATACTGTCGATGTGTAGGATCGATCGATCAGGGGTTGACTAATTAATCAGCTACAACTAGCTAGCCTGTAGCTAGCTAACCGTAGGCACAGGGGCAGCCGCTGCTTCTAGCTGGTGCTGCTCCATGGATTCGGATCAGGTTCATCGCCGTCATCTTCCTTGTCTTTGAGTGGAGGCCCTTGTTCTTGTTGATGTGCCTTCTCGTGGTTTCTTTCTTTCAAAATCTGTTGGAGCCTACTCAGGATGTACTCGTTGATTGCCGGGCATTGTATTATTCCTTGCCTTTTAACCCATCCTTGCAAGTGATTCTGGAGATTGGTCACAGCGAACCCCTTCACTTTCTTATGGCACGCGAAGCAGCGGACGTTGTCTTTTCCAAGTCTCTCCCCGAGCTCCCAGAACCTACTTAGTTGGTGACCTCTAACTTTTGTCCCGATCTGTGGCCTGTAAATTTAATTCAGTGCTTACTGCTTTATAGACTTATCGATCATCTGTGACAGTGTGAGAACGTGAGAACACTACGTACACTAATTAATTATAATCAATCAAATATCGTTGCGTGCATGCAATACTAGTGTATTGCATGCACGCAACAATATTTGATTGATTATAATTAATTAGTGTACGTAGTGTTCTCACGTTCTCAAGTATATTGCAATAGGCAGGTGAGCATGTTAGTCAATTTAATGCAACAAATTAAGCTTAATTACCTGTATGTTGGAAAGTAGAGCTTCAAATAGTCATGAATTGCCTGGCAGGTATTCTCCATATGGGCCATAGCTTCATTTCCCCTGCAGCAGCACAAATCAATTTGCACGGGAGAAATCACACACGTAATGGAATTATATTATACTATATGGAAGATTATTAATGGCTAAAAAGATGAGTTCCAGTAGCTAAGTGACACTTACGATGGAGTATCTCTCTTCGCGTTCACCCAATCCTGAATTTCTTTCAAAACACCATTGTTAACAAAGACACTTCTAGTATCTCCTGAATAAACGGTCTCAATGTTGAGATGATAATAGTGCATCGCAGCAACAACATTGCTAGAACGCCTAAGCCTTAGATACTCTTCTGCCACTAGTAAAATTACGATCTCAGGATGAGCAACATAAATATCTCGGGGTGGCGCGTTAGGTACTGGGCCATTGACAGCTTCGCCATCACGGACCATGCGCGTAATCCGCCGCAGAGCTCCTTCCCAACGATGTTGTTCCAACAATGTCTCCAAACTCAGCCTGTGCCATGTTGCAGCAACCAAGTATACATTATAATTTCGTGGTGAGGAGGTGCAACGTACAGTTGGCTAGCTAGAATATATATATATATATAAACGAATTGCATGCATGTTAAGTAGTCGATCTCACCCGTCATCCTTATCTTGATGTTGCTCTACCGGATTTTGCTGATCTGTAGGGGCTTCCGGTTGGGCTCCCATCAGTTGCTCTAATTCAGAAAAGGCTTTTTGTTCTATCAACTCTGCAACCGTAGCGTCTATCTCTTGATGCACTTGTATCCCTCCGCCGGGCAATTCCAAGATCTCAGGTTGTTTCTCTTCTGTTATCAACCTGCAAGCAATATGTAGAGCATTTCAGTGTGAGCAACTCCAAGTACAGATCACTATGTGGTTCTCGATTTCTAGATCATGCATGTTCAACTAACTATATATGTACTCCAATTAGTTGACTGCTTGCTAATTTATATCAGTACGTGTACATATGTACTTACTGTAGAATCTGTTGGCGTTCTTCATTTTCTCCTGGGTATGTCTCTTCCTCTTTGGCAGCGAAGGCCCACAAATAAGACCTATAACCCATACACAACATATCGATCATCATCATTGTGAATTAAGAACAAGTATACTCCTAACTAAGATCGAATTCCGAACCATACAAGTACTGTGGTTTGCATGCATACATATCCTTCGACATGCAAGCATCTAATTATAGCTATATATCATGAGGTACTCGCCGTCAACCAAATGTACGCTACTCCTAGCATATACATATATGAGTACTAGCTAGCAAGTAGGAAGTACTACCTAATAATCCTCCAATAGTATATAGTGTGTGTGAGTCTATATATATATATATATATATATATATATATATATATATATATATATATATATATATATATATATATATATATATATATATAATATATATATATATATATATATATATATATATGCGCATGATATGCATGATATATATAATCAAGCTTCTGTAACTACATGCATGTATACGTACAACACATACACGAATGAACAAATCAAACTAGACAGAGCGAGATCCAGATGATCGGATCATATCATATCGATCGATCGGACGAATAATGCTAGTAATTCACAAAACAAAACACCAAGGTAATTAACTAACTAATTGAGCAAGCTAGCAATCGATCGATCAAGAATATATGGATTATTAATTTCATATATATATATATATATATATATATATAGTATAATAGTATATTCAACTAACAGGAACGTGAGCAAAAATAAGAAGCAAATTAAAATAAGATTGATCGATCGATCGAACAAATGCTACTTCACAAAACAATTAAACAGCAGAGATGTGCATGCAAGTGAGCAAGCAAAATCAAAACCAGCCAATCTGCTAGACAAGGCAGGCAGCGCTGCAGCAAGCGATCGATCGATGCGTGGGGTCTAGGGCTTGAAGTTAGTAATGCTACTGGATTGATTGGACAGGACGAGAACCAGCAGGGGAACAGAACGGGAGGGATATTCATGTGTGCACGTACCGCCCTCTCCGTGGCGGCGGCGGCGACGAATCCCCGTCGGTGGCCATCGATCTAGACGACCAAATGCGAGGAGGAATTGATGTAGGAAGAAGTCATCGCGCGCGAGCTTCGTCCGTCAAACAAAAGTGAGAGAAGTCCTGACGCGAGTCTTGAATACTCTTCATCTGTCGCGGACGAGTCCATGTAGATGCAGACTCCGATTCCGATTCCCAAGCGCGTACGTGTTCGCATCAGTCTCGCACCTGAGCGAGATCCGGACGCAATTTGGAGATTGCTTTGCTGCTTCCTCTTGCTTGATGCCGTGCCGCGCCAGAGACCGCGTCGCCCCGCTGCAGCTGCCGCCTGCTCGGGGCGCAGTCGCGCTGAGTGTGCGTGCGTTTTCTTTTTATTTTGAGATTAGTGTTGCCTGATTTATATTCAACAGCCATAATGTGGCCATCTACAAGCAGCTACATATAAAAGCTGAAAAGGGAGGACTAATACAAGGCCAAACAGCATGTTTGCAATGTTTTTATAGCAGAAAGACTAGAAAAACACTATAGCATTTTAACCGTATAGTTTATATTTAGGGTGTGTTCGGTATAATGAGATCTCAACTCTATTTCCTCGTGTTCCACGCGCACACATTTTAAACTGTTAAACGACGTATTTTTCACAAAAAGTTTATATACGAAAGTTGCTTTAAAAAATCATATTAATCCATTTTTCAAAAAAAATAGTAAATACTTAATTAATCATATGCTAATGAGTCGTTTCCTTTTTCATGTGGAGGGAATGAGTTCCCAACTCACCCAAACAAACACAGCCTACTAGCCTTATCATGGTACCCAGGAATCAGGGTCTACTACGTATAGGTTTTATTTCTAGGACCACGATCAAATGGTTTAGATTTTTCTCTTTTTATCCTATTGATTTGGAAACTACTAAGTCTTAAGAGCAAACATTGAGCCTTCTTTTTAACTTACTTTACTAAGATAATAGACACATATATTTTATTTGTACATAACTACACCGATCAATCTACTAGACCCATGACAAAAGGTGTAGATATTTCCTTTTTATTTGTTATGATTGACTAGTACGATTGTCCGTGCAAATTATGCGGCTAGTATCCATTTCTTTCACAATATTTTTCATGTTTTATTATTAAATATATTCAAATAGCAACATCATTTTAATTTATGTACTAACTTAAAAAACTAACCAATGTGTAATATTCATATTTGACGGAGCAAGGGGCTCCTCACCGGGAGACCGCGCGGGCCCCCCTTTGCCGGTTCGGCCGGGGGCGCTAAGTGAGGTTCTTCGCCCTCGATCTGAGGAATGTCAGCGAGAGAGGAAACGCACAAGACGCGGGCGACGTAGACAGGTTCGGGCCGCTGAGAAGCGTAACACCCTACTCCTGTGTTCTGGTGGATCTGAGGGTCTCCAACTATACAGAGAGAGTTCGGTCTCCAGAGCGTACTCGTCGGAGTCCTCCCCCTTCTTTCCTAGGCCTGGGCCTCCTTTTATCTGGCAAGGGGTCACCACATGGGCCTCAAGCTGCCTAAGAAAAGAAACATTCTTTTTACAATGAGAGCCAGTCTACAGCCGGAAGTGACCTCTGACAGGCACGGTGCACGCCTCCTGCCCCGCTCGCCAGCTCTCCCGGTGGACGCCCGTTTCAACTTTCATTAAACGGCAAGCGACTTCCTTGCCACGCTTGCGCTGAAGTCTGGAATGGATCTGACCGGGGCTGACATACCAACTCCAGGAGTTAGCATGCCGGCTCCGGCTAGGGATGAGAGCCAGGAGGCTCTCATCATTCTGACGGGACGGGGCGAGGCGTGCCACAGGCCGCCTGCCGCCACCTAACCCGCGATCTGACCGGTCTGTGACCGGTCACACACCGCGACCGGTCATGGACCGGATAAGCGTGCGCTGTGTCGCATTAAATGCGGCGTGGCGCGCTCGTCTGATCCGCTATAAATGCGGTTAGGTGAGCCCTGCTGTGCTCACCTAACCCGCACACGTGGCGCCAAAATCACAGGGGGTCGGGGCGCCCCAGCCCTCGGGGCCGAAACGGGTGCGGCCCGACCCCTCGGGGAGACAGAGGGAGGGGCGGCCACGTCACCCTCGGGCCCGACCCCCCCGAGGGGGTCGGGCCACGTGGGTGACCGCGACTGCTCAAGCCTCTAGTCATGACACCCCCGGTCCCATGTCACCGACAGTAGCCCCCGGCGTTACGTCAGGGCCACCGCCCCCCTCGAGGGAAGCGCTCGGGCGTGACGCCATTCCTTAGGCCCGGTGACAGCTGGGGCCGGTCCCTACAGGCGGGCAGAAACCCAACGGTTGCGAATCGCGCGCGTCGGCAAGAGAAAAACCGACCAATAATAATGAGCGGCCTCTTTAAGACCGCTACATTACTCGAGCAGCGCGGGAATCGGGACGAGCCGGTTCGTTTCGCCTGGGGATATGATGATGGCGTTTTTCACGGCCGGTGAGCGCAGTTAATGCGCGCACGATCTGCCCCAACTCAACCGCCGCGGCCGCACGTCTGCCGCGTGCGCCGTAAACGGGCGAGTGGGGTTAGTGGAGGTGTGGGCGCGAGAAACGAGGGGGCGAGGTAGTGGGCGCGGGAAGCGAGGAGCCGGGCGTAGCGTTGGCAAGGGTATAAAGACGCCGAGGAAGGGATTCGTTTCCTTCCTCTCGCCATTCTTCCCCTTGCCTTCGCCACTTGTGCCCTAACTTTTCGTTTTCTGTGCCCTATCCTTGCCGCACGCGCTCGCTCTCAAGCTCCTCCTCCGTCGGCGCCATGGCACGGGGCTCCGCACCGCTCGACGGTAGCGTGCTGCCGCCTTCCCGCATCGTGAGCGAGAGGCAGGCCGGGCTGCTGCGCCGGTTCATGCCGGAATCTGCCACCGGCCGGGAGGTGGTCGCGCTGGGCGAGGGACGCCCGACGCCACACTACCCGGGGCGGTCCGTCTTCTTCCTCTCTTTCGCAATGGCGGGGCTGATCCCGCCATTCTCTATTTTCTTCATGGATATTCTGGAGTTTTATGATCTCCAGATGGCGCACCTCACCCCCAACGCGATAATGACGTTGGCCATCTTCGCGCACCTGTGCGAGATGTTTATCGGGGTGCGCCCATCTCTCCGGCTGTTCCGGTGGTTCTTCACCGTGCAGCCGGTGTCGCCGCCGACGGTAGTCGGTGGCTGCTACTTCCAACCGCGGGGGCAGGTGCTGAACCGCTACATTCCCTGCGTCCTGCGCAAGAAGTGGGACGACTGGAAGAGCGATTGGTTCTACACCCCCCTCGCCGACGAAGCGCGCCTCCGACTTCCGAGCCAGCCCCCGGCGCAGGCCTCCAGCTGGCGGGCGGCGGTGGATCTGGGGGACGGCTACGACGCCGTTCTTGACCGCCTGGCGGGTCTGCGATCCCAGGGGCTCACGGGGGCCATGGTGTTCGGCGACTACCTTCGTCGCCGGATCGCGCCGCTCCAGCGGCGCGCCCGGGGCGCCTGGGAGTACACCGGGCCCGAGGACCACGTGAGGACCCACCAGGGGCGAAAATGGGACTGGGACCCTGAGGACTTCAGGATGGTGGTCCAACGGGTGCTGAATCTCAGCTCCGTGGAGGCATCCCTCATCCCCCAAGGGGTCCTCCCCCTCTGCTGCGACCCAGAGCGCGCCAACATCCTGGCCATCATGCAGGTGGTCGGGGCGTCGGGGGAGCGGGCCCCCCGAGGCCACGATGGCGCGGGCGGGAGCCGCAGGGGGGAACAATCTACCCCGGGAGGGGGTCGTGCTTCTGGGCCCCGCGACGGGGGCCCGGGGGGCAGCCGCCCCGCCGACGCCAGGGGGAAGAGGAAGCAGGGAGGTACTCCTCCCCCATCTCCTCCCCGAGGGGGCGGGGCGGTGCGTGCCAGCAGCAGGCGCCCAGAGGGTGCCGTGCCGGCGCCGCAGCCCGAGGGGGAGCGAAGGAAGAAACGGCTCCGCAAGATGGGGGAGAGCGAGCCATGCCGGGGGAGCCTCATCTCGCCCCCGAGGTGGTCGTTCAGCCGACCTCCCCGCAGGTTCGTTCCCACGCCCACTGCGGCCGTATCTACTCCCCAAGGCGAGTTTTTACTCACCCGCTTCTTTTTGTCTTTGGTTTTTCTTCTGCCTCAGCGAGATCCCGTCACGCCCCCCACGCCATTCCAAGTCCGGCCGGTCCGAGGCCGAGGAGACGGTGACCGCGGAGGCCCGGAGGCGAGAGGCTGACCGACGGGAAGCCGCGGACCGCCTCCGGGAAGCCGAGGAGGCTGCCCGGGAGGCCGCCCGGGTTCGCCAGGCCGAGGAGGCCGCTCGGGAGGAGGCCAGACTCCGCCGGGCCGAGGAGTCCGCCCGGGAGGCAGAGGCGGCGGGTGCACGCCGGGCAGCCTGCCAAGCCCCCGACCCGACTCCGCCCGAGACCATGACGACCCCCGAGGCCACCCACAACGAGGCCGCGGGCGCGCCGCCCGGGCCTGACGCCCCGGGCGACGCGCGGGACGAGCCAGCTTCGGGGGGCGCCCCCGAGGCCAGCACGCCGATCGGCGGGCCGAGCCGCGCGGCACCCACACCGAGGCGGCTCTCCCCTTTGCCTTCCGCTACCCCGCTGAGCGCGGAGCCCCTCCTGCAGGCCCTGGCCACCGCGAACAGCACGGTGCTGGACGGGCTAAGTGCCCAGATGGAGGCCCTGCAGGCGGAGCGGGCGGAGCTCGACGCGGCGTGGGCGCGCGTCGAGGAGGGGCGGCGCTCGGTGGAGGCCATGGTGGAGACGGGCCGCAAGGCCTACCGCCAGCACGCCAAACAGCTCGAGGCCCGTCGTAGGGACCTGGCGGAGATCGCCAGGGAGGTAGAGGAGGAGCGGGAGACCGCCCTCATCGCCACCGCCGTGCTCGACGAGGCGCGGGACGACCTCCGCCTCCAATACGGGACCCGGGCGGCGGAGCTAGAGGAGAAGCTCGACGCCGCCCGGGGAGTCCTCGACGCCGCCGCTGCCCGGGAGCGGCGGGCGGCGGAGAACGAGGCGGCGTCCCGTCAGCGGGAAGAGGCCCTTGAGGCTCGCGTCGCGGCGCTGGAGGAGCGCGCCCGCGCCCTGGACGCGAAGGAGGGCGCCCTAGCGGACCGCGAGGCCGCCGTCGCCACCCGGGAGGCAACACTGGCGGCGCACGAGGCCGCCTCCGCCGAGGAGGAGTCCGCACTCCGCCTCCGCGAGGATGCGCTCGCCGAGCGGGGGCGAGCTCTCGAGGAGGCCGAGGCCGCGGCGCAGCGGCTGGCGGACAGCCTGTTCCTCCGCGAGGCGGCGCGGGAGGAGCAGGCGCGCCGCAATCTGGAAGGCGCCCGCGCCGAGAGGGCCGCGCTGGACCAGCGGGCCGCTGAGCTCGAGGCGCGGGCGAAGGAGCTGGACGCGAGAGCGCACAGCGGCGGGGCGGCCGCGGGCCACGACGACCTAGCCGCCCGCCTCGCAGCCGCCGAACACACCGTCGCCGAGCTGCAGGGCGCGCTGGACTCGTCCGCCGGGGAGGTCGAGGCCCTCCGCCTGGCGTGCGAGGTGGGGCCCGGCATGCTTCGGGACGCCGTCTCGCGTCTAGACCGCGCCGGGCGGCAGGCGGGCCTCTGGGGCGGGCGGTACGCGAAGTACGCCGCCAACCAGGGGGGCCTCGCCCAGCGCCTCTCGGAGATGGCCGGGGTCCTCGAACGGCTCCCCGAGGAGCTCGAGGAGACGATCAAGTCATCCTCGAGGGACCTCGCCCGGGGGGCGGTGGAGCTCGTACTGGCGAGCTACCAGGCCAGGGACCCTGACTTCTCCCCGTGGGCAGCGCTGGAAGAGTTCCCTCCCGGAACCGAGGACGGCGCGCGCGCGCAGGTCCGGGACGCCGCCGACCACATCGTCCACAGCTTCGAGGGTACGGCCCCTCGGCTCGCGTTCGCCCTCGACTCCGAGGAGGAGGACGGCGACGACGGTGCGGACGACAGCGACGGCGAGGCCGGCGGCCCGGGTGCGTCGGAGTGAGCCCCCAAGCCCCCGCCGATCTTAAATTTTACCTTCTTCTTCCGAGGCCTTCAAGCCCCCTTCTTGTATAGACTGGTTTAATCTGCAATCAAATAAAGAGGAAATTTCTATGTCAGTTATGTTTGTTGTGCGTATAAGACGAGGATGGTCTGTGCCGCGGTCCTTCTGAGTCTTGGCTTGAGCAAGGGCTCGTGCCCAGGTCCCAGCCTCAAACGGCGCGGGTCGGGGCTAGTGCCTGGGGAGATCCGCGTGTCGAGACTGGCCAGGCCGGGAGCGCGGTGACCGAGGGTTAGGAGGACCCGATTGTGGGCCTTTGCCGATTCCCCCCCGGAGTTCACCACGCCCCGGGGCACGGCTCGGTTCTGGGCCCCGTTTGGCGGTTTTAGCCGGCCCGGGCCACCGAGGGCAGGGCCGAGCACGAGCGTACTAACTCAAGCCGAGATTCTTCAAAAGGAAGCGACGGCACAGACACGGTCCTCTGGAAATCGAAAGTGCTTTTATTGAAATACGGAAGAGAAAAAAGATAAGTATGTGCATGTGGTAGCCCCCGGCCAACCCTGCACGCCCGGGGGGGGTGCGGGGTTGGCCCGAGCCCGAGACATGACACCCGACCCCCATTAGGGGTAGAAGCGACGAAGATGCTCGATGTTCCACGGGTTAGGCAGCTCTGTGCCGTCGCCCGTGGCCAACCGAACCGAGCCCGGCCGGGGGACGCCGATCACTCGATACGGACCCTCCCACATTGGTGAGAGCTTGCTCAGTCCAGCACGCGTTTGGACGCGGCGTAGGACGAGGTCGTCGACGCAGAGTGATCGGGCCCGGACGTGGCGCTGATGGTAGCGCCGCAGGCTCTGCTGGTAGCGCGCGGCTCGAAGGGCCGCGCGCCGCCTTCGCTCTTCCAGATAGTCGAGGTCGTCTCGGCGAAGCTGATCTTGATCAGCCTCGCAATACATGGTGGCCCGAGGGGACCTCAGGGTGAGCTCAGATGGGAGGACCGCCTCCGCGCCGTAGACGAGGAAGAAAGGCGTTTCCCCGGTTGCTCGGCTTGGCGTGGTTCGGTTCGCCCAGAGCACCGCTGGCAGCTCCTCGATCCACGAATCGCCGTGCTTCTTGAGGACGTTGAAGGTCTTGGTTTTGAGGCCCTTGAGGATTTCCGCGTTGGCGCGCTCCACCTGGCCGTTGCTTCTGGGGTGGGCGGGTGAGGCGAAGCAGAGTTTGATACCCATGTCCTCGCAGTAGTCGCCGAAGAGCTCACTAGTGAACTGGGTGCCGTTATCCGTAATGATACGGTTAGGTACCCCGAACCGAGCAGTGATGCCCCTGATGAACTTAAGGGCGGAGTGCTTATCGATCTTGATGACCGGATAAGCCTCGGGCCACTTAGTGAACTTGTCGACAGCGACATACAGATACTCGAACCCGCCCGGGGCCCGCCTGAACGGTCCCAGGATATCGAGCCCCCAGACAGCAAATGGCCACGAAAGAGGTATGGTCTGCAGGGCCTGGGCCGGCTGATGCGTTTGCTTGGCGTGGAACTGGCACGCCCTGCACCGCCGGACCAGGTCGACCGCATCGGTGAGAGCCGTCGGCCAATAGAAACCCTGGCGAAAGGCCTTGCCAACCAAGGTGCGCGAGGCGGAGTGGGCTCCGCACTCGCCTTCATGGACATCGGCGAGAAGCTCGACGCCTTGTTCCCGAGGAATGCACTTCAGGAGGACTCCGTTAGCCCCGCGCCGATAGAGGGTCCCTTCCACCAGCACGTAGCGCTTGGAGATGCGACGGACGCGTTCACTCCCTTCGCGGTCCTCGGGTAGAGTCTTATCTGCGAGATACGCCTGGATCTCAGTGATCCAAGCAATCAATCTAGGGGAGCTGGGAGCGCTCCCCTCGGGTCCCGAGGCCTGGACTCCGACGGGCCTCGGGGGCCGTTCAGGCGCGTCCGTCTCCCCTAGGGGGTCGGGTCGCGCCGACGGCTGGGCAAGCCTTTCTTCAAAGGCGCCCGGTGGGGTCTGGGCTCGCGAGGAAGCGAGCCTTGAGAGTTCGTCGGCGACCGCGTTATCCCGCCTGGGCACGTGCCGAAGCTCTATCCCGTCGAAATGGCGCTCCATACGCCGCACCTGGCGGACGTAGGCGTCCATCTGCGGGTCGGAGCACTGGTACTCCTTACGGACCTGGTTAACGACCAACTGGGAGTCGCCTAACACCAGGAGGCGGCGGATCCCCAGTCCAGCCGCCACTCTGAGTCCCGCAAGGAGTCCCTCGTACTCCGCCATATTGTTGGTCGCCCGAAAGTCGAGGCGGACCAGGTATCTGAGGACGTCTCCGCTCGGCGAGGTCAAAGTGACCCCCGCACCGGCGCCCTGAAGAGACAGGGAGCCGTCGAACTGCATCACCCAGTAGGCGGTGTGAGGCAGCTGCGAGGGGCCCGGGCTGGCCTCGGGGGCGGAGACGGGCTCGGGAGCTGGGGTCCACTCCGCTACAAAGTCGGCGAGGGCCTGGCTCTTGATCGCGTGGCGTGGTTCAAAGCGCAAATCGAATTCAGAGAGTTCGATTGCCCATCTCACCACCCGTCCAGTACCCTCTCGGTTATGCAAGATTTGGCCGAGGGGGTAAGACGTAACCACCGTGACCCGATGCGCCTGGAAATAATGGCGCAACTTCCTCGAAGCCATCAGAATAGCGTAAAGCATCTTCTGGGCCTGAGGGTATCGGGTCTTGGCGTCCCGGAGGGCCTCGCTAACGAAGTAGACGGGCCGCTGCACCTTTCGGCGGGGCCTATCCTCTTTGCCAGGGGCCGCGTCTCCAGGGCGCTCTTCGTCCGAGAGGCCGTGCGGGGCGCACTCGGCTTCTGTGCCGACGACCTCGGGGTCAGAGGGCGACAGGCGCGGCCTTCCCGCAGTGGCCCCGGGGCCATCCTGGGGGTCGGGGGCGCCTGGCACCGTCAGACAAGCAGGCGGAGGGCCAGCTCCGGCCGTCGGGGGCCTTAGGCCGCCGTTCGGCTCGGGGGCCTCTCCTCCCTGCTCTCTCCCGGGTCGAGCCGACACAGGGTGGGGGGGCGCGGAGTGAGGGTTGTCCTCGTCACGCTCCACGACCAACGCCGCGCTGACCACCTGCGGGGTTGCCGCCAGGTAGAGTAGCAACGGCTCATCTGGCTCCGGGGCGACCAGGACTGGGGGAGAACTGAGGTACGCCTTCAACTGAGTGAAGGCGCGCTCAGCCTCCTCCGTCCAGGTAAACGGCCCGGAGCGCTTGAGGAGCTTAAATAGGGGTAGCGCCTTCTCTCCCAGCCTCGATATGAACCGACTTAGGGCGGCCATGCAGCCGGTGACGCACTGCACGTCCCTAAGCTTGCTGGGGGGGCGCATCCGCTCTATAGCTCGTATCTTCTCGGGGTTGGCCTCGATGCCTCGGGCAGAGATCAAGAACCCGAGAAGTTTGCCCGCAGGCACGCCGAACACGCACTTATCGGGGTTCAGCTTTATGCGGGCGGAGCGGAGACTTTCGAAAGTTTCCGCTAAATCCGAGAGCAAGGTCTCTTGGTTGCGTGTCTTCACAACCAAGTCATCAACATAGGCCTCAACATTGCGTCCTATCTGGCTACCCAAGGAAATTCGAGTAGTACGCTGAAAAGTAGGACCTGCATTCTTTAACCCGAAAGGCATTGTCGTATAACAATAGGTTCCTATGGGGGTAATGAATGCAGTTTTCTCCTCATCCTCCCTAGCCATGCGAATCTGATGATAACCAGAGTATGCATCTAGAAAACACAAAAGGTCGCACCCCGCGGTGGAGTCGACAATCTGATCTATGCGTGGCAGGGGGTAAGGGTCCTTAGGACATGCCTTGTTGAGGTCGGTGTAGTCGATGCACATCCGAAGCTTGCCGTTCGCCTTGGGGACGACGACCGGGTTCGCCAGCCACTCCGGATGGATGACCTCACGGATGAATCCGGCCTCCAGAAGTCGCGCCACCTCCTCGCGGATGAAGGCTTGACGTTCCGGGGCCTGCCGCCGCACTTTCTGCCGGACCGGCCTTGCGCCCGGCCGCACGGCGAGACGATGCTCAATCACCTCCCTGGGGACCCCGGGCATGTCCGCCGGTCTCCAGGCGAAGACGTCGGCGTTTGCCCGCAGGAAGGAGACGAGCGCGTCTTCCTATTTGTCGTCCAAAAGACCACCGATCCGGGTGGTCTCGGACGGGCCGTCGCCCAGGGCAACCTCCTTGACCGGGACCTCGTCGCTCGTGACCATCCGCTGCCTTGGGGCGGGCGGGACGGAGGTGCTGGGCCTCTCGTCGCCGTCCGCGGGCTTGGATGCCGCGGCGAGGTGGTCCGCGCGCTGCTCCATACAAGCAAGCGCGACCTTGAGGTCGCCATGGACGGTGATGGGGCCACCGGGGCCCGGCATCTTCATCTGGAGATAGGCGTAGTGGACCGCCGCCATGAACTTCACCAACGCGGGCCTCCCCAGGACCGCGTTGTAGGGCAGACTGAGGTCCGCCACATCGAAGTCCACCCGCTCCGTGCGGAAGTTGGCGGAACCACCGAAGGTGACCGGGAGGTCGATATGACCCAGCGGCCAGGTGTGCCCCGGCGTCACGCCGATGATCGGCTGGGACGGTCGGAGCACCATCCCCGGGGCCTTGATGGCATCAAAGGCTGCGGGGGAAAGGATGTTGAGGGCTGCACCCCCGTCCACGAGGACACGCCCCAACTTCACGTTGCAAACGGTGGGGGAAACCACCATCGCGATCTGTCCTCCCCGGGCAACGCACGGCGGGTGGTCGGTCTGGTCGAAGGTGAGGGCAACCTCCGACCACCGCGCCCGCCGCGTCGCCTCATGGGTAGGGGCCGCGGCCAGAAGCTCACGCTTCATGGCCTTGAGGCTCCGGCGAGAAGCGTGAGCACACGCTCCCCCATCGACGGTGGCGACGGTGGCCTCAGGCTCCTGAAACCCCAGGTCATCGTCGCCATCGTCGATGTCCTCGGCGGGGGCCTTCTGCTTGGCCTCACCTCGCCGGTTGCCGGCGGGAGCCGCCGGGGCCTTGCCCTCACGACGCTCCTGCCTCTTCTCCTCCTCCCACTTCCTCTTCCGCTCAGCCAAACCTTTGACCGCGCGGCAGTCCGCGAGGTCGTGGAGGAAGGTGTGGTGCACGGTGCACCACTTGCCGGCCGGGCGCTCCCTGCCGGGAACGCCCGCCTCCTTCTTTTTGTCGCTCGCAGGCCTCCCCTTTTGGGGGGCCCGCGAAGCGCCCTCGGCGGCGAGGACATGACCCTCGTCGTCGGAACGGGCCAACCTCTTCTTCCTTCTCCTGTCCCGCCGCCCTGACCGAGCGGCGGACCCGGGGGGCGGCCGAAGCTGCCACGCCAGAACCGGAGGAGTTCCAGGTCCAGGCCTCCTCCTTGCGAGCCACACGGTCCGCGAGCTCAAAAAGCTGCGCGGTGGTCTGGGGCTCCTTGGAGGCGATCTTCTCGAGCATGCGGTTGTGCCGCACGCCCCCCTGAACGCGTAGATCACCGCGTGTGCAGGGATACATGGTATGGTGTTGCGGACTTGACAGAACCGCTGAATGTACGAGCGAAGAGACTCATCGTCCCTTCGCTGTACCGCGTTTAAGTCCGCTTCTTCGCCTGGGCGCGGATATGTGCCCTGAAAGTTCGTGGTGAACTGCTGGCACAAATCCTCCCAAGAGTGGACCGACGCGGGTGGCAAGTTCATTAGCCAACCCCGCGCCTGACCCTTCAGGGCCATGGGGAAGAAATTCGCCATGACCCTGTCGTCACCCCCCGTGGCCTCGATCCCGGTCGTGTAGATCTGGAGAAACTTGGCGGGGTTGACGCTTCCGTCGTATTTTTCGGTGATGGTGGGCCGGAACCTTGGGGGCCAACGGACGTTCCGAAGGCTCGCCACAAAGGCTCGACAGCCGGCACCGCCAACCAGGGACACGGGGGGCCGGCCCCCGTGACCGGACCGAAGTGGCGCCCCGGACGAGGAAGCGCCCTCCGTTGCATGGGCGGCGCGACGGGCGTCGCGCCGGCGCTCGATATCGAGCCGGGCGTCCGGCCCCTCACGCACATCTTCTTGGGTCGGAGGCGTTGACGAGGGAACGGCGGACGAACGGCGTGTAACGGCCGTCGTTCGCCGCGCCCTGCGCCTCGACGACATGGAGCCGGCGGTGGCAGCGCCAGAGGCCCCGGCGGCGGAGGACCGACCGCCGGCGCCTAGGCGCTGCTGCGCCGTCATGACCAAGTTGGCCACGTCATCCAGCCAACGTCGGGCTGGAGTCTCTGGATCGGGGACGACGGGCGGGTGACGCAGGAGCGCGCCCGCAGCCTGGAGCGCGCCCTGGGGCGTGCCGCCATCGCCATAGACGTGGCGGCGACGCGCCCCGTCTCGTCGTCCTTCCCCGTCGCCCGCGAGCGGCGAGGTCGCGGATCCTTCGACCTCCTCGAGCGCCTTCCCCCGCCCAAGACTTCGGCGAGGGGGGGACGACGGGGTGCGAGCCCGACGGCGCGGGTTCTGCTCCCTGTCATCACCGCTAGCGCTCGGAGAGAGGCTGTGCGCCACTGCCCGTTCGGCCATAGGGCTGAGCGGGAGAAGCTTGGCACACACGAAAGAGGATGAGGGCTTGGAAAGACACGCGCGCCCCCTACCTGGCGCGCCAGATGACGGAGCAAGGGGCTCCTCACCGGGAGACCGCGCGGGCCCCCCTTTGCCGGTTCGGCCGGGGGCGCTAAGTGAGGTTCTTCGCCCTCGATCTGAGGAACGTCAGCGAGAGAGGAAACGCACAAGACGCGGGCGACGTAGACAGGTTCGGGCCGCTGAGAAGCGTAACACCCTACTCCTGTGTTCTGGTGGATCTGAGGGTCTCCAACTATACAGAGAGAGTTCGGTCTCCAGAGCGTACTCGTCGGAGTCCTCCCCCTTCTTTCCTAGGCCTGGGCCTCCTTTTATCTGGCAAGGGGTCACCACATGGGCCTCAAGCTGCCTAAGAAAAGAAACATTCTTTTTACAATGAGGGCCAGTCTACAGCCGGAAGTGACCTCTGACAGGCACGGTGCACGCCTCCTGCCCCGCTCGCCAGCTCTCCCGGTGGACGCCCGTTTCAACTTTCATTAAACGGCAAGCGACTTCCTTGCCACGCTTGCGCTGAAGTCTGGAATGGATCTGACCGGGGCTGACATACCAACTCCAGGAGTTAGCATGCCGGCTCCGGCTAGGGATGAGAGCCAGGAGGCTCTCATCATTCTGACGGGATGGGGCGAGGCGTGCCACAGGCCGCCTGCCGCCACCTAACCCGTGATCTGACCGGTCTGTGACCGGTCACACACCGCGACCGGTCATGGACCGGATAAGCGTGCGCTGCGTCGCATTAAATGCGGCGTGGCGCGCTCGTCTGATCCGCTATAAATGCGGTTAGGTGAGCCCTGCTGTGCTCACCTAACCCGCACACGTGGCGCCAAAATCACAGGGGGTCGGGGCGCCCCAGCCCTCGGGGCCGAAACGGGTGCGGCCCGACCCCTCGGGGAGACAGAGGGAGGGGCGGCCACGTCACCCTCGGGCCCGACCCCCCCGAGAGGGTCGGGCCACGTGGGTGACCGCGACTGCTCAAGCCTCTAGTCATGACACCCCCGGTCCCATGTCACCGACAATATTGTATTGTATATACGTGATAGTTATTAATTATTTTTTAATTTCTAATTCTAGTTATTTCTAAATTGTATTTTTATACAAACTCTAGAGTTCTCTTCCAATATTTCTAATTTTTTTAATTTTGAATTTCTGTTATTTATAAATTTTATACCTATATAGAATCTAAATCCTTCTTTAAACATTTCTTATTTCTGAATTCCGAATTATAGTTATTTCTAAATTGTATTTCTATATGGACTCTAGACTCCTATTCTAATATTCCATATTTTATCAATTTCGAATTTTCGTTGTTTGTAAATTGTATTTCTATATGAACTCTAAACTCTTCTTTTAATATTTCTTTTTTTAATTCCGAATTTTAGTTTTTTAAAATTATATTCCGATATGGACTTTAGGCTCTTCTTTCAATATTTCTTATTTATAAAATTTTGAATTTTGGTTATTTTAAAATTGAATTTCTATATGGACTCTAGACTCTTTTCCCAATTTTTCTTATTTTTTAAATTCAAATTTTAGTTATTTCTAAATTGTATTTCTATATGAAAACTCTATTTTTAGTTTTCTTATTTTTTTAATTCCAATTTTCAATTAGTTTTAAATTCATATATGGACTCTACACTCTTCTTTCAATATTTTTTATTTTTTAGTTCCTAATTTTTGTTATTTCTAATTGTCTTTGTTTCTAGACTCTAAACTCATCTTTCAATATTCCTTTTCTTTAATTCCATATTTCAGTTATTTTTAAATTGTTTTCCTACTAAGAAAAATGCCTGTGCTTTGCAACAAGTGAAGACCATTTTCATGATTGATAAAAACTCTGTCAATTTAAACGACAAATCGAAACCAAACAAACAAAACAATAGCAAAACAAAGTCAAAAATCATATATAGCATTGATTCGGGTTGAGCGCGCTTCATGCGTCATCATATGAAGAGTCCCTTATGCACACATTTTCATACCCTCACAAATCGATCGGGCGGATATTCCATAAGTTGGCGCATGTGCATTTTGCTATACCTCATGGATCAAAGATTGAAACTTTGATTATTCAATTAGTAAAAGTTTTTTTTACTGTAGATGAAAAGCATTTGCAAAGTAACAAACTTGTCATATACATATCTTAAACAATGATAAATTCAAAAAAATATTTATGAGGAGAGAAATTTGGAAGACAAAAAAAGAAAGAAAAAAGAGAAAAGGAGGAGAAAAGGGAGGAGATTGGAAGGAGAGGGAGGATCAGGATTATCGAAAGAAAAAAATAAAAAAGGGAGAGAAAAAAAAGAGGCCAATCGGGGAAGGGACGCGCGCGACGCCGAGTGGAGACGCGTGGAATGGTGTGGGCCAGTTGGGTTGGTTGGGAGAGGGAGGGGTTCACTTCTAATTTTTCTTATTCTTTTTATTATGAATTTTAGTTAATTCTAAATTTCTATATAAACTATATACTCTTCTTCTAATATTCCTTATGAATTTTAATTATTTCTAAATTATATTCTATATGGACGCTAAACTTTTCTTTCAGTATTTCTTATTTCTAAATTTCTAAATTGTATTTCTATATAGACTCTAGCATCTACTTTTATTTATTTTTTATTTTTTAATTTTGAATTTTAGTTAGTTCTAAATTATATACATGTATGGACTCTAACCTTCTCTTCCAATACTCATTTTTTAAATCTGAATTTCAGCTATTTTTAAATTGTATTTCTATATGGACTCCCTTTTTTCTTTTTCTCTGATTAATATGAGACTTTTTAGGCCATGAGAACGAACATAAAGGCTTCTTTTTCTATTACTTTAATAAGTTAATAGATGTGGTAATTTCTAGGCCTCAAATTGGTTGTTGTGGTTTCTTTTCAACCAACCACAATAATTCTATAAATATATTTCTTTCATTTCTAAAACAAGTTTGGACCACATGAGATTCAAAATCAGCTCAAGGGATCATGCCCCGCATTGCCCCAGCATGGGCGGCTCGGGGGTGCACCCAAACCCTAGACGTTGCCGCCATCGCTCCCTTTCCCGCCTCGCCGCCATCGGAGCGAGTTGCCAAAAACCACGTGGCGCACCAGGATGACGGCGGCGGGGCTAGCACCGGGAACTAATACGGTCGTGACAGTGGCGCACGAGCGACGGCGTCGACCACAGTGGTGCATCAACAAGGAGGACAATCTGCACGACTCATCCTCTATCCTACAAGAGACGAAGAGGAGGCGGCAGCAACGGATCTGGAGTACACACGACGGAAAGATGGCAGGGCGTGGATCTGGGGAGGCCACGCTCGCGGCGATGGTGTGCGAGCGATGGTCGTTGTGGTTGTGGGCACGCAGTTGGTAGGGACGACAGGGTTTTTCTCCCCAGCCATTGGCATGTGGGCAGTGGAGGCAGCTGAGCGATGGTGCGTGGGGGGGGCATCTTTCACCGAGGTTGACCAGGGGAACGGGCGACGGTGAGCACGGTGATGCGTGGAGGCTCTGTGGAGTGAGGAGGGCGTAGAGGAGAGGCAGTGTGTAGCCATGGAGTGAGGTGGTGGGTGCGGTCGTGGAGCCGAGGCGACATGGTGCATGGCATGCAGTCGGCTTGGTGAGTTGGGGTACTGTTGCACCCTTCTTTGGGTGGTAGCATGACAGATGATGCTCGAGGGTGGCTGGTAGTGATGTCCCCGAGTGGAAACCTACAATAGTGATAGCGTTTGGGCCACGCTGGCACGTGGAGCTAGGTGGAGGCTGGCCGGTGGGAAGCATCCGATGCAGCGGTGTCCACGTGTCGACATTGAGTGGCTGATGGTGGAGCATTGGAGCGGCAGCTGCAGATCAATAGGGGATGGGCGGCAGGCGAAAGCCTAGCCTAGTCTTGCCAGGCCGACAACGGTGATGCCTTGGGTGTCGTTTTCCCTCTTAGGGGCGTTGTCGAGATGTCTCTTTCCCTGCCTGATGGGGCCATCGAGGGAAACCCTTGTCTTTATCGCTCAAACCACTCTTAGAAAGTCTAGGACAAAGCCCTTGGATGGTTGTGGGTCGACGGGTTAGTGCGAAGAAGAGGAATCTTTCTTCTCTCTCACCCTCTCTCTCTACGAACCTAGGCTCAGTTGTTTGGAGTCCGCGTTAGGGGTACCTCTATAACTCTTCTATTGGTCTAGCGGTGGCTGGTCATGCTTAGTGGCTGCCAGATCGATGCCAGTCCTTTCCTCGATTGTGTGGGATGGCAACGTCAATACGTGGTGGTGATGTTTTTGTTTTTTTTTACTATAATCTTTCAGGGTTATAGTCTTGGATCATTGAAATCTAAGTGCCAGTTCGTTCGAAAAAAAAGTTTGGACCACATACTATAAATTGTAACAAAAAAAATCTTAGCGCTCAGTTGAATGTGTTGATGGATGATGGCTGAAGTTGGACAATTAATCGAGGGCACAATGAATAAATTTACTGTTACAAAGTTTGAAAAGTTGTTTTTAAAGAACATTTAGAAAATGTTGATAAATGAAGCTACCTTTTTGCAAAAAATCACAATAAGATCTCCTGTAGGGCCGACACATAGCTACGTTGATGACACGGTGCAGGCTGCAGCGCCTACGTACATAGTACATGTTTGAGAATAATTAACAAGGTATTCTTGTAAGAATGGAAGTACCAATTAAATCTGTATAGGATTTCTAAGAGTCCATATATACTCCATGAGAAAAAATGACAGAATATAGCTATAGTTAGTAGCAAAATCGATCAAGACTTCAAGAGTGGCCTCGATAGACTAGTAGTACTACATGGATACGATATATACTGTCGCTATGGACTGGAGTACTCCACTGTATATACTGGAGTAACTAAGGAAGCTAGCTGGACTAGACTAGTACACATATATGCAAATATACGTAATCTTCAGGTCCTAAACAAGAGAATTAGTCACAAGGACGACCTTTTCGTCGATCTCTCTGAATGTAAGAGCGAATTGGGGGGCAGAGGCAGGCAACTGGCAAATGTGTCGAGAGATATATGTGCACGATCGTCAGGGGGCTGGGAATACACGCCACTGCCCACAGCTAACTAGCTGCAGAGAGAGCAGCAGGCAGCGGGGCAGCAGCAGCAGCTGCTCCATCGTCGTCGTCGTCGCCGTCGCCGTCGTTGCGATGATGAGGAGGCGGCGGCAGTCCTTCTTGATCTGTTGGTGGTTTATTTTTGCCCTTCTCATCCAAGATCAAGAGCTCTTGAAGCCTATTCAGAAGGTAGTCGTTTTTTGCCGGGCATTGTTCTCCGTCCTTTTTACGCGATCCTTGCAGGTGATTCCTGAGATTGGTCACAGACCACGATTTGAATCTCCTGTGGCACGCTAAGCAGCGGCAATTATTTCTAAGCTTCTCCCCGAGCTCCCAGACCCAACTAAGTTGCCGACCTCTAACTCGCCCAATCTGTGGCCTGCAAATTGAGAAAGTTTTTAAATTTTTGAGGAAACGTCCCCTCTCTTATTCAAACGTCATTCAAATAATTATTAAAAATTTTAAAAGAAATTGACAATGCTCATACAACATACATAAACTATTCCAAAAAAATCAAATCAAAACTCAACTCACATATTGAGAAAATAAAAAAAGACAAGCTCAACATATGAATAGTATTTTGTTTCTCAATGTGTATATTAAATTTGAATATGTTTTTTGGTGGGGTGGTAGATGTTATTATAGTCTACATTGCTATTTTCCTTTTAGAATTTTACACACCATTTACATTGAATCGGAGAGAACAAAAAATACACGAGGGGTGTTTCCCTCGGGGAATTAGAATTTTCTCCCCACGCAAATTCAGTACTACGGAGTACTACTTACTATAATGTATATATACTGTATCCATTATATCAGACATAACAATAATTAATTAATCAATCGGTTCGTGCATGCATGCTCATTATATACTTCAGTGTATTGCTAGCTTATCATATATACTTCAGCATGCTCATTATATACTTCAGTATATTTCAGTCCAATGTACTGCTACTAGTCAGAGGCAGGGGAGCTTGATTGCTAGTTAATTCAATGCAAGCTTAATTACCTGTAGGAAGGAAAGTAGAGCTTTAAGTAGTCATTGACCGCCTGGCGGGTTTCCTCCATATGTATTTCACTCTGATGTCCCCTGCAGTGCAGGCATGCAACGGAATTAGTGATGTTATATATGGAAGATTATTAATTAACTACTGAAGAATGAGTTTTAGCAGCTAATTAAGTAGTAGTAGGTGATAGTATAACTATATATGTCAATCGAATTAAGCACTTACAATGGGGTGGCCCTGCTTCCGTTCTCCCAATCCTGGATGTGCTTTAGAACAGCAGTGTCGACAAAGGAGCTTCCAGTTTTTCCTGAACGGTACAAGTTCTGAATGTTTTCACCATAGAAGCGCGTTGCAGCAGCAGCATTAGCAGAATTCTTGATCCTAAGGTACTCTTCTCCTCTCAGCAGAAGGACAAGCTCGGGGTGTGCCCTGTAAATGTCGTGGGAGGGTGCGTCAGGTACTGGGCCATTGATAGCTTCGCCATCACGGACCATGCGCTCCAGCCTCTGCAGTGCTCCCTCCCAACGATTCTCCCCAATCAATGTCTCCAAACTCACACTGCATGCATGTCAGCAACCAATTAAATAATTGATGCATCGATCGATCGATCAGTTAAACTTAGAGTAATTTTCATGCATGGCTACAACAAGAATATCAAATAATATGAACGAATCTGCATGCATGCATGTTTGTTAACTACTCTCACCCAGCATTCTCATCTTCGTGTTGTCCTACTGGATTTTGCTCTTCAGGGGCTTCCTCTTTCTCTTGCTGTCCTACTGGATTTTGCTCTTCAGGGGCTTCCTCTTCCTCTTCCTCTTCAGGGGAATCGTATTGCTCTTCAAGGCCTTGTCCTTGCTGATCTAAAGGTTGCTCCTGGTGCACTTGTATCCCTCTCCCAGGCGAATAAACTATCTCAGGCGGTTTGGTGTCTGTTATCAACCTGCAAGTAGAACTAGCATTTCAGTGAAACTTACTAACTATATAGTATAGATCAGTAAATTGTTTATATATATGTAGGAGTATATCAGTACGTATGTACTTACTGTCCAATCTGCTCACGTTCTTCATTTTCTCCTGGGTATGTCTCTCTCTTCTTGGCGGCGAATGCTGACAAAGCCCTTCAATCACAACAGTATATCCATTAGAAGGAATTAAGAACTAGCTAGCCAGTAGTATAATCAAGATCGAATTTCTAACCAGCTAGGTGCATATCCTACTGTAACTGGTATTTAACTATTCAAGCATCCAATTCTAGCTATAATGTACTACTTACCAGTCAAGATATATACTACTCCAGCATATAAGTATATATATGTATAATATGATCTGTAACTTTGATACAGTACATGCATGATATGTAACTTTGTCAATTTTTTAATCAATCTTTTGCAACTACACATATTAATATTACAGTTAAGAAACAAAGGGCACATTGCATGCAAAATATGATGAGAACAGTAGCAAATCGATATATATAGCAAACTAAATATGACACACCTAAATTGACTAAGAGTAATGCATTAAAAGTGAAGGCACAAATTAAGATCTGTATTTACGGGTGCAGATATATCTATAACAACTCAGAGTATATTAAGATATGTATTAGAGAGAGATTCGATGGTGCATATATGGATGTAAACTATTCCAAGAGAGTAGTACTAATACTAAGAAAATGACTGCAGGAATGCATACGAATTTATAGTGGCATCCATCGTCTAACGTATAGTAGCATGAAACGTGATCAATCGAACACTAATCAAAATTAGCTTAATGGCCAAGATAATTTGAATATGGATGGATCCATGATGTAAATAAAAAATGATGGGCACATACGGGAGATGTGTTCATCGCAAATGCAACTCACGGCAGAAGCAAATTGAAGTGTATAATTTAATATAACCCCGTGCAAATCAAAGCACAAGATGCAACTAGGTAGATAGACAGGGAACAAATTGATCCACGACGGAACATGCATTTTATACAGCGCACAAACGAACAGAAGCAATGAACTAATAACACATATCCGGCGCCCGCAAATAAGCTTTAATGAACTGATCAAACACAGCAGCTATATATAGCCTATAGAGATCGAGCAGATAGATGATGGAGCAAAATAAAACACCAACTAATTAACTAATTCCGCAATCTAACATTTAATCGATCAAGGGCACGTACGTGTACGTGCAGACGGGTGGATTAATTCCATCGTATACAGATCTCGATTCAACAGCAATGACGCGAGCAAATTAAGTAAAAACCAGGCGGGCAATCGATGGAACAAACACGCGCTAGTTCACAAAACAAGCTGGAGCATGCAGCTGCAAGCGCAAGAAGAAGCGGAAGAGATCGATGTGCGATCCAGCAAAGCAAAATCGAAACCCGACCAATCGATAGGAAAGCAGGCAGGCGCCGTACGCAGTAGTAAGCGAGTCGTCGGCGATCGAGAACCCAAATCCAACAAGCAAGCAAGCAAGCAAAGCAGCACGCGATCGTTCGATGCGCAGGCCGGGTTTGGGGCTTAAAGCAAGTACAAGCTATAGTGCTGGATTCGAACGGGACGGGAGGGATTCGTGTGAGCGTACCGCATTCCCCGAGGCCGAGGCGGTGGCGATGATGGCGGCGGCGGTGGATCCCCGTCGGTGGCCATGACGCGCAAGCGAGCTGGAGGCGCGATGAAGACGACGAATTGAAGGGGAGAAGAGGAATCTGGAAATGCGTCTGCGCCTCGCCTCCTGATCGATCGATCGATCGATATATATAAGGAGTACTTTATAGGCGGCTGATATGCTTAGCTATTGCACCCGTCCCTTCCTTCCTCCGTAGCCCGTGCATTGCATTAATCGCGTGCTCTCTTAATTAATTAATTAATTAATCTCGTTTTAGTTTCCGGCTAAAGTAATCTTCAGACACAACATAAATATCTCAAAAACTGGGCTCTTGATTGTAATATTAATCACACACTCACTCAGGATTTAGTAATTAGTTAATGCAGCCTCTTCCAAGAAAAAAGAAGAAAAATAATTAATGCAGCATGCAGTTCGGCTGGCTAGGAAATGGAATGGAATTTGTTTTCTCTGCGAATCTTAATCTACGTGGACCCCAATGGATCGAGACCATCTGGGCCGTACAATCCTCATCCGCGCTTGCTCGTTGCGCGTTCCGTTGAGCGAGTGGGCCCCGCGGGGACACGGACACGGACACGCTGGTAATACCCAGCCTCACTCACGGCCATCTGGACCCCACACAACTGCCTCCCACCTGCCTTGTTCTACACGCAACAAATTACTATACTTTTCTCTGTTTTATTTACAAACTAACCCGTGCAATGTATTTATTTAGTTCTCAATCTACCGTTATCAGAATCAGCTTAATTGGCAGGTAGATAACCTGAATGCATAAGAAACGGGTTTACATGATCCGACATGCGTAGTGCATCATAAACTAGATTTCTTGAAAAGGAAGCCGTGTGTTGTGCTGCCTGGGGCACAGCTAGACTTTAGAGTCCACAAAATGGATTAAGGCTCTAGGAGCTAGCTAAACAAGAGAAACTAAGGGATAACAAACTGACTTTTAAAGCTAGCATAACTCTAAATGAGTTGTTACAAAGCATCTCTTACCTCGAACGGAGACATAAGTCTCATTTCGGCCCATACTTAATAAGAAGAACCTCACCCTTAGCATTTTTCTTAAAGAGCTTCGAACAAGCAATCTTGCCTTCTTTTGAAGCCTACACTAAACAGCTATTTCTCGTGACCGACACAGACGTATTATTTCCTACAAGACCGTGATACCACTGGTACCGGTCCTAAGACATAGCGTTGGTACTTATGGCAATAGGTATAAATCATTGCAATCTAGTAAGTCATGAAAACTTAGATGTTTAGTGCAAACTTGAAAAAGAGGCAAGGCTATTTTGTAAATATTCTATTTGAAACCTTTTTTAAAAAAACTAAATGTGAGGTTGCATTTAAAATTTTGGGTTGGAAAGAGATTTTCGTCTCGAGCCAACCTTTGAGATGCTTTTCAACAACTCTTTTAATATCGTGATAATTTCTTAGGTCGGTTTCTCATTTCTCGACTCCTAGAGCCATTTCACTTCATTAACCGGTGCCTCGAGCCTTAATCCATATCTCGGACTCCAATAGTCCAGCTACCCCATGTAACATGCCACATAATTTGTTCTCAGAAAGCTTAGTCTACGATGCCTTTAGACATCTCGGATCACACGAATCCATTTTTGATCACTCAGGGCATCCATCTACTATTTAGGTTGAATCTAACTAATGATTCATGATCCACAGTAATTTTTCATAAAGCACAGGAAAACAAATCAACACAACAGGAATCGTCTTGCATCCGCCCATGCCCGTGACTTCCTTGCATGAAGCAAGCTAGCGTAGAGCAGCTAGCTCTGTTAACTTGTGTTGGTGTTGAATGCCATCCTGAGCAAGATCGAGACATATCTGCTCCTTCTTGTACAATACTGGTGTTGATCCACAGTTAGTGCCACCATCATCCTCCCTCTCCTCCCGCGTACGTAGCACTCAGATATGCGGCAACACTATCTCTACATAAATTATTACTCATATTAGATAGTAAACTATTCTTATCAAAATTAACTTCACCTTGTCATAATTAAAATCAAGTGTAGGTGTTAAAATATGTGTATACATAGATTGGTCCGTATCAACCTTGCAAAAAATGGGGTGCTACATTGACTAAGGATTGTGATGATGAATATATGGTACGGCGGGTACCAGCACCAGTACCGTCATGTTCTGGGAGGAACGGTTCACTTCGTTTATCCCGTGGCACATCCTACTTGGTGCAGTTCGTTTTCCCACAGCACACCCTATTTGTTGCCGTTGTACGGCGTTGTCAGGTCAGGGCGTGACAGTGCCAAATTAGGATGTGACACTACCTGTTTAGGTGAAGAAAGCTAAAAATAAATTAATGATGTGGCACAAGACATAATCTTGACCGAACTTAGTGATCCCTATATAATAGCTGCAAAATAGCTATTACAAAATCATATAATTCATAAAATCTAAATAGCTATCACAAAATCAGATAATTCAAAAATCTAAAAATCTTATGGGAAAAAACATAACCTCTGTTACACAAGACATGAATTATTGATACTTCCTCCGTCCCATATTAAGTTCATTTCTAACTTGTTTCATTTGTCCCAAAATAAGTTCATTTCTAGAGTAATTCATTGCATCGAAGTTTATAAAAATAGAGAATAGTTGCATTGGGAGTAGATAAAATGATGAATAGTTATATTAGGGTTGGGTATTCTAGTCTTTTGTTGTTTGTATTGGTATGTGTGAGATGGGTGAAAAATAAACTTATTTTGAGACAAAAGTAGTAGATCTGATTATCTCCACAACAAAGCCATCTCAACATCATTGTTTCGCTTATACTTATTATAAGCGAAATGGCTTATTAACGATTAGAAAATAATTGATAGGTAAACTTTTATGTGTGTGTTCTTAACGATTTAATAGCAAATACTGAAAATAAACTACGGTTAAAAAACCTAAAATCAACTTAAAATTAAGGTTTTAAATTTAAATTTTCAAAATTAAGATTTTAAATTTAAAATTTCACTTATACACTTATAAGCTGAAATTCAAACAATGGGGCTTAGAGTAACTATACATGCAAGGCTGCATCAGATTAAAATTGAATATCATCCCACATACATGATGTGGACTAGAATTGTTACCCAACGCCTAATTTCACTTAACAAAATTAAACAAATACAGGTGGCACCTGGTCGCGCAAACATGTGACCTCCACTACTAAAGAAAACATCATCTGTGCCGGTTGGGAAACCCCTATAAGTGTCGGATTACCCAACCGGCACCAAGAAGGTGGTGTTGGGGGAATGGCTTCGACCTAACGGAGGGAAGGCGCGCGCCTCCCCCATCTCCTTGCGGAGGATCCCCCCTTTGGGCAGGGCCGGAGAGGTAGCCAGGTTGGAGGGCCTCTGGAACCCGTGCTCCGGAAAGATACTCCGGAGCCCCTCGAAGGGACTCCCTGAGAGGGGTTTCCCGGGCAGGAGTCCGAAGTCCTATTCCTCTCCGGAAGAGTAAGGGCTCCGGGCGCTTCTCTCCCTTTGGGAGTAGTAAATGACGCATTCAAGGCGGCCACCTACCTCTGACACGGGTGGCGCAGCATGCCGAGCGGAGGCCGAGACGCCATTTACTGCGCCCGGCCTTCCCCGAGATGCGCTCAGGATGCTGGTTTAATGGGAGCAGTCCCATCCAGTGTCCCCGGGGAAATTGCTGCTAGGCCCCCAAGTGGGGGCCACTTGACAGCCTCTGCCAGAAGACTAGGTAGAGGTGTAGGGTATCGATGTAATTTCCTATAACCCTGTAAGGCTATAAAGATGAAACTCGCCCCCCATTTGAGGACAGAATAACAAGCAATAAGAAAACCCCTATTTTCTCCCTTGACTATAACCCTGTTGGATTTTGTTTCAACAAGCGGCACTAATGACCCCGGGTCATTGGTGTCGGTTCCACAACTGGCACCTTTGAGGCAGACACGAGCCAAAAATAATCGGCTCGACACATAGAGCCGATGCATTGAGCCATCGAGCTGATGCATTGAGCCCTGATAGATCCCAAATGATGTCCCAAATCCCAAAATGATGCCTCAAATCCATGAACACATGAACTACAATCAATAATCCCCAGAAAAACAACACATCTAGATCAAATCCGAGACAAACAAACATGAATAAACATCAACAATCAAGAATGACAAGAGGGAGGGGAAGAGGCGGATCCGCCAGCCACCGACGCTGTCGTAGCTCCAGTTGGCGGCCCTACCTCCACGGCGGCGGTCGTCGCCACGCCCTCTGTTGTCGCGCCGCCACGCCACCGGATCCGGCGCTGCCGAGAGAGAGTGATGAGAGCGAGGGGAGAAAGAGAGAGCGCAAGAAGATAAGGTCGGGGAGGAGTAGAAAGAGAAAGAGAGAGAGGTCAGGTTGAGTGTGGCTAAAAATATCTCTCCCTCCCTGTGTGGCTTGGCTCGGTTTTTTGGGTGCCCTTTTTTCTAAAAAAACGACACCTATAATATAATATAGGTGATTTTTGGGTGCCTTTTTTCTAAAAAAAAGACACCTATAATATATTATAGGTGTCTGTTTTTTAATTAACTGACACCTATAATATATAATAGGTGTCAATTTTCTTAAAAAACTGGTACTTATAATATTGATGTCGGTTTTTTTAGAACCGGCACTTATAGTTGTTCAAAGGTGTCGGTTATATATTTTTTCAATCCATAGAGATGGAAAAATCACTATAGATACCGGTTTTAGCTGTTTTTATAGTGCCGACTTGTATGTGTCTTTGTATAGTAGTGCTCACAGCTCCAGGTCCAACTCAAGTCTCAGCTGGTAAATTAATCAAGCAATAAAAGGCATCCGATTTAATCTATAATCTATATTTCGTATGATTTGTTGGATCAGGTATGATTTGTTGGAAAAAGCAACAAAAAGCTACTGTTTCCGATGATTTGTTGGATCAGGTCGTTGTCACGTAGCATGCCCAAGCAGACAGATCGATACCACCGGCCTTCAACGATCAAAGCGAAAACTCACTCGGATTCTACGATCTGGGGCTGAAAGAAAAATGAAAACAACCATTTTATTAACATAAGGTCTCATAGTTTATAGCATAAATTGTGTATACTGAAGAAATGCAGTACTGATCTTGTGCTAATCACCAAATCATTCTAAAAAAATCACTGGAAATAAGATTGAGACGACGGGAAATATGGAAAAAAAGATTGTTTATGTCTGTTTAATAACTTCAACTTAATTACAAGTATGCCACAGCGGAAATGTTGATGGACATAATAAGAAGCATGGTCTGAATTTGGTGCAAATTAGACCAGATCGAGTTCAGTGGTTTGCATGGAAACAGATGGTAAAATGCTTGTTGCTCGATCTTTGGATTATGTACATCGATCTTGCCAGTATTGCTTGAGATTAGGGAGCTTAGCATGTCTTTCTAGAATGAATTGAAACTCATTTCATATCTTTTGTTGCTGACTAGTGAATTACTAGTACTTAACCTTGTAAAATGATAGGCTATTCAGCATTATTTCAGTTACAAAATAGGTGCATGCATGCCAATTGCAAATGTAGAAGTTCAATGACTGTGAGGCTGAATGATCTTGGTGATCAGCACGTTGGAACATTATATATGCATGACCTACACTACTACAGAAATGGTTATTCCATGCAGGCCGAAAGACATCTTCCCGTGCGGAAGGCCTGCCCGCACGCGTGAGAAGGTCTGGGAAAAGACTATTTTCGCATGCGGGCGGTCCAACCGCACGGGAATATCGATTATCTTGTGCGGTCGGCTTAAGCGGCCCGCACGGGATAATGGATCTTCCCGTGCGGGCCGCTTAAGCCGATCGCACGGGATAATCGATCTTCCCGTGTGGTTAATTAAGTGGACCGCACGGGAAGATAGACAGCAGCATTAATTTTTTGTGTGCATATATTGGCTTATCTCTCCCTCCCTCCTCTCCCTCCCTCTCTCTCTCAGTAATAGTATATATACACATCGCACGTATTAAGAATTAAACGTAATTAATTATTTTTTCATGAAATTAAGATATTAAATTGTACGCCTCACATATATACATATCATCGCGTCTCGCAATTTACAAAAGTTCAAAAAAACACATAAAATATATACTTAATTAGAAATGTTTGTACTAGCTAGTATACATATGTTCTTTTTCCCACTCTCTAAGTCGTTTGAAGGCATCCCCCGTCGCAAGCTGGCTCTTCGGATTGTAGAAATCGTCCAAATGGTTGCAGACATCACGGCGGATGAAGCGGCAAATATCTGCACACAAGTTTCGTATGGTTTGATCGTCGAACCGGTTCGCTACAACTGGAACGGACGGGATTTGTTTAAGAAGGAATACACATTGTTATAGTTAGGAAAATTATACAAGATCTTATAATGTGTAAAAAGATATTTTCTCTGGACTTACTTCTTCAAACTTTGTAGTGTATCTCTCGTTGATTCTAAGCATCTTGCATACGTAGGATCCGCATAAACTAGTCCCTGGTGGTTGCTTAAAACACTATGTTGAATAAAATTCTATACATCAATATTTTGAGTGAAACAAGTATATATAGGAAATGTCATTATAACGGACATGTAATTACCGACCATTTTGTCTTCACGAGAAGCTTCTTCTTTTGTGGATTATTGATTGGTCCACCGTGGTCTATGTAATATTTGTGTGCTCTATAAAGACAAAATAATTATTTGAGTCAATTATGTGTCTTCGAGAGTACAACAGCCAATATTTAGTAAATGGTGCATAACAGTGTCACACCCTGAAGTTCTCCCAAATCGTAAAAATCGAATTTAATAATTTATCTGAGAAATTGCTTAATTAATCTGGAGAAAAATCCAATTAATTAATGCATTAAAGAAGTGGAAATGGCAAGGTGGAATTTTTCTTGAGTTCCCCATGTCAAAATACATTAACAGGATTTTTAGTGGAATTTTCAGAGCCCTGGAAATAATTTTAAACCAATTAGAATCAAATTCGGATTTTAATTAATCCCAGGAAATTTCCTTTCTTTTTCTTTTTCCTCTTCTTTTTCCTTTCGGGCCGTCGGCCCAGTCCGCCCAAGCCGCCGCACCTCTCCCGCCGCGCCCCTTTCCCTTAACGGGCCGGCCCAAGGCCGCCCGAGGCCCGCACCGCCTCCCTCCTCCGCCCCGGGCCACCGACAGGTGGGGCCGACGCCCGGGCCGTCTTCCCCGCGGACGGCTGCTGCCGCCCACGCGCGCCCACGCCGCCCGCCTTCCCCGCGCACCCCGCGCCCGCAACCGTCGCCCACACCCCCTGCCGCGTCGACCGTGCGCCACGCGCGCCCGCTCCCCCACCTCGCGCTGCTTTTCCCCGTGTCGTGGAGGCGAGATTCGTGGCCGAATCTCTCTTTCTCTCCGCTCGCGCCGAACTCCGGCGAGAAATTAGGAGCCCACGCGCGCGCCTTAGCCCTGGATCCCCTTTAAATACCCTTCGCCGCGCTCCCCTCTCCTCTTTTCCCCAATCGCCGCCGCCTCTCGCCAACCCTAGCGCCGCCGCCGTCGTCGTCGCTTTCCCCTCCGGTGAGCCACCGCTTCCCTCTCTCTTTTTTCTCTTCGCTCGGCCGCCGCCGTGCGCGTCCTCGCTCCGCCGCCGCCGCTCGGCCGTCGCCGTGCGCACCCTCGTTCGCCCGCCGCCGCTCCCACGCAACCGCTCGCCACCTTCGGCCGCTAGCTCCGGCTGCGCCGCCGCAGCGCGCCATGGGTGGCCGGCTGAGCTCGGGCCGTGTCGCCCCAGCGCCCGCGCGTGTAGGCCGTTGGATCGGCCACTCGGGCCGATCCCGGCCGTCCCCCTCCCGTCCCGCGTGGCCGCCGCGTCGGCGCCGCGCGTGCGCCACGTGGTGCACCGCGGCGCCGTGGTCCCGTGGACCGAGTCCACGGTGGACCGACCGCCGCCGCTGCTGACGTCAGCGATGACATCAGCCCTAGCTGCTGACGCCAGCCCTGGGATTAATTGTGCAATAAATAAATTAAGGTTTTTCTTTCTATAGTAAAAACACAGATAACTTCAAAAATTCATAACTAATTCATCTGATCTTCGTTTAAGTCTATTCAAATTTCATTAAATTCATAAAAATGCTGAGAATCCATTAAAAATACTTTTGTGCTTTGTTTTAGTAGACTTATAGCTTGTATTGTTGTTTGCGTTGTTTGTCGCGTAGATTCCGATACCTCCGACGCGCCCGTTTATTTCGAGATCGTCGCAGAAGTTGCTTCAGCTCAAGAGCAAGGCAAGTCATGCTTCACATTGATCATATTGTACCTATATTTACAAATGTCTTATTTTTCCGTAAACACTGCATGATTTCGCAATGTCATTTCATGTGGGTTATTACCTATTGTACTCAGCCAATTATATTGATTATCATGTACCTTTGATAGCTAGGGTAATTAATTAATTATTCGCTGGTTTAGGAATGCTTAGCCATGCTTAGCTAACTTAGCTCACTAAGGGGGATCACACTAAATAATTATTTAATGTAGTCCCTATGGTGACACTTTGGTTTAGGAGCCACCATGGTAATAATAATTAATTAAAATATGCTAATGATGGGCTGTGGGTGCATGGTTTTGATGAAAGCACCCATAGCAATTAAGGACCGGTTCGCGGGAAACCCTGGAAGAAATACCGTGCGTACCACAAGCCAGCGTGGGCAACGGCTGGACTTGTAGTGTAGCTGTCTCTGGCTGACGTACCAGAATAGGGTGGGCGTGATGGAGTTGGGTTGGCGGGGGATTTACCCGTTGATCGGCTGCCGGATTCATCGTGGCATGAGAGGGGGCTGCCTACCTTGGACATAAAGGTGGGGGCAAAACCTGTGGTGTGGTACGGTTGGTTAGAGGGGGTTATGCGAAGGGTCCTGTCACAGTCTCTATTCGGGTACTTTCCAGTATCGCGACGCATGGTTGACATGATGTTGAGGCTGTGTCTTGTGGGTACAGATGTACACCTCTGATCAGAGTAGAACTATTCGAATAGCCGTGCCCGCGGTTATGGGCGATCAACCAGATTCACCGTGATTAGTCTCACCTTCTTAAAAGTTGGATTTACTGGAACTAGTTTAGTTCAGGTGGTTGGTTTGGGCCTGTCGCAACGTGGATGTAGCGTTGGACAGTGATGGTTTAATATTGATCAATTAATCCAACGTTTTACTACTACTTTCAACTATTGTTTTTAAATGCTTACTTTATGCAAATAAACCCTTGCCTGCCTTTGGAATACCCTGCATCATACCTCCCTTTTCCGGTATGACTTGTTGAGTACAGTGGGTAGTACTCAGCCTTGCTTAATTTTTCCCCACACCAGAAGAGGAGTATGCGTCTGATGGAGGCTTTTGAGAGGAGTAGGCTTCGTCCGCCGTCGAGGATTCTTGTGGAATGGTGCCAGCCCGCTGCAGGAGTCCTGTTCTAGTTTAGTCTAGTTGGTCTTCTTTTTCCGCTGCATTTTCTGTAAGACTTTTATGGTGTTTGTAAGACGTGGAACTGTATGTCAACTTTGTCGTTTGTGTACCCTGGCTGGTCCTGGACAGGGATTTTAATACACATTCAGTCTTGGAAATTCTGGTAGTGAATTTTCGGGCGTGACAAGTTGGTATCAGAGCCGACCTTGACCGTAGGACAAGCCAACTGGAAACCCCAAGAGCCCTCTGAAATTCTTTCAGATGCATATGCCTTTCCGCATTTGGAGTTGTTTCAAAAACTGGTTTCCCCGATTTTCAAAAAGGACAAAAAAAATTTGGTCGCTTGCTAAAAAAAAATCCTCACGTTGGTGTAGAGTATTGAAAATTTCTGGGTAAATCGGTTTCGGTTTATTGGAATTTTTATTCAACGGTTGGTTGGGAAATTATTGGGGAAAGCTGCATTAGGTCTGGAATAGGATTTATGGGTTGCAAAATTTATTTGTGTCGTCATTGTTATTGTTGTTCCAAATACTGTTAACATTATATCTATTTTCTCATGCTATTTTATTGCTTAGGGTTAATAGTGTCTTTATTTGTATTCATGCAAAAATAGTTTATGCATAAAAATTCTAGCTTTATGGTGTTATTCATTCTAGTCTTTTGACGTTTATTTTAATTTGGTTTTGAGCATGCATTGATTCCCACCCCTTTGTCTTCTATAGATGGCAGGTCATCCCCCGACGCACCACGGTCAGAGTATGGAAGGTTTTGTGGCAGAGTTGGCCCGCATGGCTTTGGCAGTGGGATACGCAGAGGCCCCAGAGTACACCACATTGCTGCCCCTCACGGGAGAGTTGCCACACTGAGTCCGTTTGGAGGTACATGGCTTCGTGGGCACCAGTCTTCCCAACATGGTGGTCACCGCTTTAGGAGGATCTGATGAGCACGCCTGTCAAGAGGCGGCCTACCTGATGATGGCTAGGATGCGAGAGCTGCACGACCACGCTCTCCACAGCTTGGCATATCGCTACCACCCTCGCCGCGGTAGTTCTTCCAACAGCAGCACCCTGTTTACTACTGCTTTACTACTGTTTTACTACTGCTTTCAACTACTGTTTTTAAATGCTTACTTTATGCAAATAAACCCTTGTCTGCCTTTGGAATACCCTGCATCATACCTCCCTTTTCCGGTATGACTTGTTGAGTACAGTGGGTAGTACTCAGCCTTGCTTAATTTTTCCCCACACCAGAAGAGGAGTATGCGTCTGATGGAGGCTTTTGAGAGGAGTAGGCTTCGTCCGCCGTCGAGGATGCATGTGGAATGGTGCCAGCCCGCTGCAGGAGTCCTGTTCTAGTTTAGTCTAGTTGGTCTTCTTTTTCCGTTGCATTTTCTGTAAGACTTTTATGGTGTTTGTAAGACGTGGAACTGTATATCAACTTTGTCGTTTGTGTACCCTGGCTGGTCCTGGACAGGGATTTTAATACACATTCAGTCTTGGAAATTCTGGTAGTGAATTTCCGGGCGTGACAAACAGGACTTACAAATTTAATATAATGAGAAACTCTGTAAATGTTTCCTCGCCATAGTGTGCCGGATCCAGCACTACGGCCAAGTGGTCCCGCGGATATACTAGAAAAAGTATGTAGTGATCGCTGCAAAGAAGATATGTTAATCGTAGGTGATATCGTACTAAAATATCAGTAATACGGAAGAATATTACGTACCGCAGCACATAAGGGACCAAGAGGACAGTTTTGTCTTTGTGCGCGACCATCGCTCTGCCCAAGTACAGTGCTACGCTGACCATCTTTTTCTTGTGCATTTTTTTGACGATCGCTTTTTTCTCGGACGTCATTTTACCTTTGAGCTCATTGGAATTTGCACGAATATTCACCGTGTGTTCCGTCCAGCAAACCCTTGTTGGGTTGATGTATCCTACTGGATGGTTGGCCTTTTCGGCGGCGTGGAATTGCATCCTACGTAATGCAGCGGGTAATTTATCAGAAGTTAGTTAGCAAATGAATTCATTTATGACATTAAATACGATTGACTTACAGGCAAAACGCAGCAACGAGATTTATATCCAATTTGTCCAGCTTGAATAATGCGTGAAGGTCGTTGAAATCGATTACCAGCATCCCATTTGGTCCACTGATGAAAGCGTTATTCGGGACCTTCACAGTAATCATTTCCAGGCCCTTTTTAGACGCCTTCAGATACCAGTCATGCATCAGCCTTATTTCCCAAGGCAGGCCTTCCATGACGTGCGGCGGCAGGAATGGCTTCCCGTACGCGTACTTTGTTGGCACTTCGTCGGAAGTCCAGGTTTGTAGGTCCTCCATTTGATTTTTCACCGATTTTTGGGAATCCGACAACTGTGGAGTTTCGTCCTGCTTCTTGTCAGTCGGCGCTCTCCCCTTGAAAGCTTGGAACACTAACCTTTCCTCATACACGACCATTTTTTTCTTATCGTAAGTTAACCTAATCATTGTTGGGATAAGCCGAGGCCTTTCAGGTAGTGCCAATGCTGACTGTGGTGTCGGAGGAGGTTGTTCTGCGTGGACTTCAGGGGCTGACAGATGTGGCGAATCAGGACCTTCTGCTTTAGGGGAGGAGGGAGGTGGGGGAGCAGGCCGATTAGGTGGAGGAGGTGGGGAAGCAGGCCGATTAGGTGGCGAATCTTGCCCTGGTGGAGAAGGCGGTGCAGGCGGGCGTGGGGTTGAAGCCGGCGGGCGTGGGGTTGAATGCGATGGACCAACCAGCAGGATATCTCGTCGATGCCATAGTATAAACTGATTCACAGCATCCCCAAGCAATTCTACCCCTTTCGGTGTTGGAATATCTATCTCTAAACTAGTATGCTCTGCATGCACCTTGGCCACTTGCACCCTTGCATATTCTTCAGCGATTTGATGCCCTGGTATCGCAAGTCCTGTACCCACCTCCTTTCTCTTCCCGGCCCTTCCTATCGGCACGAGCAGGCTGCACGGCGTTGGGGCAGTTATGTTATCTACTGGATAAGGTGCGGTGTCTACTGACCCGACACTGTTTGGCGCCTGTACTGTGGGTTCTTCGGATTGCTGGAACAAGTTTGGGAAGGCTTGACGATTTTGAGCAACAAGAGAGTAGAAATGTTGTTCAACTTGTTTTGCTATCTTTTCTTCCAATTTCTGTTTGTACCTATCCCATTTCTTGTAACCCGTAGCTTCCTCTGGAAACCCTTCCTTCCAGCTCGTCCTTGACGATAGACCCCTTACTCGTCCGGAATGTTCAGGGTTGCCTAATGTAGCTGTTAGTTGATCATTTTCCCTCTTGGCAATGAATTCCCCTGTTTTCTCTTTTTCCGCAATGTCCTTCAGACTACTGGTCACACGCTCGATATCCGGATCCTCGAAACGGATCTCTCCCTCATCGGTGACTTGGCCCGTGCTCCGTGCCCAAACCCAGTTTTTGCTTCTTTCCTTCAGTGTATCTACAAGCAAGGGCTTGCCTTGGGCGGCAAACTTCTCTTCAGTTGCTCGCCACTTCTTTACGTGGCCATCGTAGCCGCTCGAGCCCAATCGGTGCGGGTATTTGTTCCTTTTAGCTAGATCGAACATCTTTTTCCTCCGCGCTAGGGCTTCCGGGCTTGTCATCTTTGCCACAAAAATGTCCCATTCGGCGGGCGTAATACCACCGTAGTCGGCGAATGGAGTCTTGTTCTTTTGCACGTAGTGAGTGTTCATGTCCGATTTCCACTGCCTCCACTGATGCGCCATCGTTTTTAAGGCAAACTCTTTTCCCAGAACCTCTGAACCAGGCGGATATACAAGCCACTTCTGCAACTCGTTCCACATGAAGTTCTTCATGTTGTCATCCACCTGCTTCCAGGAATCTACATTTAAAGGGCCGTGGGTTCTAGCCAATACACTGCAAGTGCTGCTGAATTTTGTCATTGCTATCTTGGGCTCTAGTGGCTTCCCATCCTGGTTCAGAGAGGTGATATAGTATGTCTCCACCGGAGGTTGGTTCTTACTTCTCTGACCACGTCTTCTCTTTTGACCGGGCATTTCTTCGGTGTCGGTTTCTACCGGACCGGACGTTGCTGTGTCCGTCTCGCCTTCGGCTATGACGGCAGTCTTGGCAGCCTTTCTTTTTGATTGGCGTCTTATTTCCATCTGTACGTACATCAGAAAAAGTTAAACGCGACCGAGAGGGAGACGGATTAGTTTAAAACACTACGGCTCGACTTACTGCTTGCTCCATAGTAATGTAGTCGGGGTTTTCTTCAACCGGTGGTGCTGGCGTAACTTCGATATGGCACATCGGATCGCTTGGTGTCTGCCATGTGCCTTCGCTCGAAACCTCTTGCGTTGGTTCGACGTTGGGTGCATCGGAGGGAGCTTTCTTGGTTGCCATTTGATCTACGGTTGGTCGTAACACAATTAATCTTAAATAAATTTATATTTTATACCTCAAATGAAAGGTCAAAGCAGTCAAACAATAAATTATTTTCAAACCTTAATTGGCAAAAACAATACCTCACTCATCTATACATTCAATTGCATAAAAGTGAATATTAAAAATAATTTATTAAATACTAATCTATTTATAATGAATTAAAATAATTTGTCCAGATTTTATTTCATAGGTTTTGACCTCCTAAAAATTCAAATCATTTTTGAGATGCCCGAGGGGCTAGGACCTTGGTGATGAGCGATTGACAACACGGTCAAAATTTGACAATAATTTCAACACATGCATTCACTTTTCCATCACATATATGTCATCAGATATTTACACAAAATTTGACAATAATTTCACATCACATACAACAATAATCTGACAATATTTTCAACACATGCATTCACTTCAAAAAATTTGACAATAATTATTCACAATAATTGGCAGCAACCAAGTAGACCTGCATATATACAGTTTAATGCATGTGCATCCAGCCAGCCTGTGTAAGTGCATCATGGTGAGATGCAGCAGCCATGAGCACCCTCTGGTGCACACGATATGAGATAATATCTGCAGGATTGTCATGATGACATATTGACATCGTGAAAAAAAACTTACCAAGTACAGAATGTTACATTTACAAAGATAGAACCTTACTTAATTTGACCTCAAGAATTTTGTAGAAGTTCTAAAGGCATCAATAGTTCAGACTAAAGTAAAGAGGAACATGTAGCAGTATATCCCAGTAAAATAGGTTACTACAACATATAGTTGGAGCAATTGTTTAGATCTTAGCATCAGGATCAAGTGCATAATATATAGTTATCCGATCAACAGTTTAATTCCTTCCCTCATCAACAATTCTAATAAATTGTTGCATAAGTTGAGTTATTGTTCTGTAAGGCGTAGACAGTAGCAGTACATCATCCAGTGAAACAAATCATCATCTGTTAACCTCAAGATCAAGCTTTATGGACTGCAGTCAATAATCCATAGTATGTCTTTTTATAATTATCAAACTATGCAGCCTAGTGGTTTAATATGTTATTTCGTGAATCAGTCATAAAGATTTGTTCATGTAGTGTGTTGCTATTCCAGAATTTCAGTTACTTCTAAATGTCAGCATGTATAAGAACATAAACATATTAGTGGGAAATTAAATTTTTGCATAACAATTTCATAAATCTGTTTATATGTGCACTCATTCATTCAATTCGTTCATAAGCATATATAAGGACAGAATTAGGTTAGTGTGATTTCAGTTTCAGTAATGCAATTCATGGGTTTATTCATGTCAGGATTCATTCATCATGAGCATATAGGCATCATTCACCCAACAAACAAATTGACTTACAACCCTAGAGCCAGTAATTACAATCCATATCATAGGGTCATCAAGTTGACTATTAGAATTAATCTACAAGCATCTTTAGTGCATCACAACCATAAATTAGTAGCAGGGAAGAACTCAAGAGCACCTTACCTGTACAAAACACTAGAAATCAGAGGGGAGAAGAATAAGTGGAGACCGGAGAGATCACCAATGGAAAAGAAGGGTGCAGCCACCGGAGTCGGTGAGGAAGGCGGCGGTTGGTGGAGGCGGTGGAGGAGGTGGCGGCGGTGAGGAAAGCGGCGGTCGGTGGAGGCGGCTGGCGGGTGGAGGCGGGTGGCGGCGGTGCGGCGGTGGAGCGGCGGCGGTCGGTGGAGGCGACGGCGGAGGAGGCGGCCGCGGTCGGAGGAGGTGGCGCGGTGGAGGCGGCGGCGGTCGGTGGAGGCGGCGGCGGAGGAGGCGGCGCGCGTCGGAGGAGGCGGCCGCGGTGGAGGCGGCGGCGGCGGCGGTCGGTGGAGGCGGTGGAGGAGGCCGGCGGTGAGGAAGGTGGCGGTCGGTGAGGCGATGGTCGTAAGAAATTTCGACAGCCTGCCGGCGCTAGATCTAGGGTTCGTCGGGACTTAGAAATTTTCGGCGCCCGCGCGTACCTATATAGGCGGAGATCTTCGCGTGCGGGCGGCTTAAGCGCCCGCACGGAAAGACCATATTTTCCGTGCGGGCCGTTTAATCCGCCCGCACGGAAAGACAGTCTTTCCGTGCGGCGGTTAAACGGCCCGCACGGAAAATATGGTCTTTCCGTGCGGGCGCTTAAGCCGCCCGCACGCGAAGATAGTCTTTCCGTTCGGGCACTTAAGCCGCCCGCACGGGATATATAAACAATATCAAGCATATATTAATTTTATGAATATGTGTACATACTATTTTATTAACTAACATATTAATTATTGTAAGTACTATTCCATTTATTAATTAATGTAATTACTATTCCATTTATTAATTATTCCACGTGAAAGTATAAACCTAAAAAATATCAGTTCAAATGTTAATATATCAATGTAAATTCATCACATATTAATATATCAATTGATCACATATTAATTAATTAACATATCCACACAAATACCATAAGTTCGATACACAACCACACATTCAGTCGTAATACCATAAGTTTGATACATTCGTACCAAAAACATATTGTACACAAAAACAAACTAACGTTTCATAATTTTTGGATTAACATCCTTCCGCACGGATGCAAACTTTGATTCGTCGAGGACACTCTCAATGCGTTTCATCCGCGTAGGAAGATCTGTGAATAACTCAATGGCATCGTATTGATTATAATCGCGTGCGTCTTGAATGTTGTCAATACCAATGATGTGTTGGTTGCCCGATACAATAATGTCCATCTTTTCATCGGAAGGATCCTTCACATAAAAAACCTGTGCAACACGCTCGGCAAGGACCCATGGATCATCCTTGTGTCCAATTTTACTCCGTTCAGCACACGTAAATCCAAATTTATCTACCATGCTGTCTTTCACCCATTGGCATCTGAGAACAGGGATCTGAATGTTTAAACCGTAGTCAAGTTCCCATATTTCTTGTATGATCCCGTAGTAAGACTTGTTCTGCCCTGTTGCGTCCAACGCTTCGACACGAACCCCACTGTTCTGCGCTGAGCTTTTCCTATCTTTGCTGTTTGTGTAAAAAGAATATCCGCCGATGTCATACCCTTGCCATGAGGTCACAAGGCTTGTTGGGCCAGCTGCAAGTCTAGCTATCGTTTTTTCCTCGATTGATTCTCCATACGGTAGCTTTTGATCCTTCAGCCATTGGGGAAAAGTGCACTTTTGTTCTTTCGAAACCCAACCGTCGAATCGCCCTGGATTGCATGCTCTGATCTCCGAAGTATGTTGCTCAATGTAGGGCGCAACGATGGCGAGTTGTTGAAGAACATTGCTGTGTGCATCTGATACCGCTTTGTAATCATTGTCGTAGAAGCATTTTCTTCGCACAGTACCCTTCCCAGATAACCTTCCATCATGTCGAGGCACCGGTATCCCAATGGGGTTGACATCTCTCATATAATCTAGGCAACACTCGACAACCTCCTCAGTTGTGTAACCCTCTATCATCGAGCCCTCCGGATGAGCACGATTACGGACATACCCTTTCAGAACGGCCATGTATCGCTCGTACGCTCACATTTGATGTAGGTATAGAGGACCAAGTTCAATAATTTGAGGGACAATGTGAACAATGAGATGTTCCATCATGTCCCAGTATGATGGAGGAAAAAACATCTCTAGCTGGTAAGCTGTCTCGACTGCGAATTTCTGAAGGGGTCCTAATTCTTCTGGATCAAAAACTTCCTATGAAACTCGATTAAAAAAATAGCACAGCTTTGTTATCACTACCTTGGTGTGCACTGGTTTCACCGCCCTTATAGCGATAGGGAGGAATACCGTAAGCATCTTATGACAGTCGTGAGCGTTGTATCCAGAAATTGACAAATCTTTCGTTGATACTAGTTTCCGAATATTCGATGAGAATCCAGTCGGCACTTTCAATTCACGAAGGCATTTACAGAAAGCTTTTTTCTCTTCTGGTGACATTGAGTAGCATGCCGGTGGAATCTCAATCTTACCATTCGTTAGCTCTATCGGGTGGAGATCTTTCCTTATGCCCAAATTGACCAGGTCGTTACGTGACTTCAACTCATCCTTTGTTTTACTTGGGATGTCAAGTAAAGTCCCGATGGTGCTGTCGAACACGTTCTTCTCGAGGTGCATGACATCGATGGCATGGCGAATCTCCAGGTCTTTCCAGTACGTCAGGTACTTGAAACAGATTGAATGTTTCTTGAAGGGCAGCGTGTTTTCTACCACTTCTTTCTTCCTCTTGCCTAAAGCTGTCTTTCCCTTGCCGAACACGACCTTTATGTTCTTTGTCAGCTTGAACACCGTGGAACCATCCTTTGCTTCGGGGGCAGTACCTTCCTCAACAGTTATGTCAAAAAAGGTAGCCATCGCACGATACCTATGCTTTTGTGGTAAGAAACGACGATGATGCATGTAAACTAACTTTTTTGACGAGGTAAGGTATATGTACGATGTGTTGTCCAGACATATAAGACATCTGGTCTTTTCTTTAATCTGTCCTGAGAGGGAAAAATTTGCTGGTAGATCGTTTATAGTAACGAATATGATAGCACGCAGAGTAAAATACTCCTGTCGGTACGCATCAAACAATCGTAGACCCTCTTCCCACATTTCTTGCATATCCTCCATCAAAGGTTCAAGAAACACATCTAGATTGATGCCAGGCTGTTTTGGCCCTTGTATAAGGATAGTTAACAAAATATACTTTCGCTTTTGACATAACCATGTGGGAAGGTTATACATGGTGAGCAGAATAGGCCAAGTGCTGTGCGAGCTGCTTAGGTCACCAAACGGATTCATTCCATCCGTGCTCAACGCAAACCTTACATTTCTCGGATCATTTGCAAATTCTGGGTGCTTCGAATCAAAGTTTCTCTATTGTCGAGCATCGGCGGGATGTCGAATCATACCATCTGTTTTCCAACCCTCTTGATGCCATCTCATCAACTCGGCGTCGGTGGGGTTCGAGAACAATCGCTTCATGCGATCTTTCACTGGCAAGTACCACATCACCATGGCCGGAATCTTTTTTCCTTGCTCGACCAATGCATTTGGTTCGGCAACATCACTATCGGTGGCACCGTTATCCTTTTTGTACCTACTCGCCCCACAAGTTGGACACTTGTCCAGGTCAGCGTATTCATTACGATAAAGTACACAGTGATTAATACATGCATGGATCTTTTCCACACCAAGTGATAATGGACATATCAGTTTCTTGGCTTGGTAGGTGTTAGCTGGCAACAAGTTAGGCTTAGGAAGCATAGCTCTCAGGAGACCCATCAAGTCGTTGAAACTAGTATCAGACCATCCGTGCCTGGCCTTCAATGTAAGAAGTTCTAGCACCGGCCGCAACACTGTATAATCTATGTCACATCCCTTTGATTGATCGTACAAAAGATCTTTCGCTGATTTCTGCAACGCCTCCCAATTGTTTAAATCTCTTGCTTTCTCTGTTAGGACCTCTGGTTCAGCGTGCCGCAACATATCCTCAAGATCAAGATCAATATCAACCTCTGTGGCGTCAAAACCAGAGCCGCCAAAATCACCAGTCATTTGACGGGACATGTCCTCAATTATAAAATTATCTTCCTGATCGAACCAAATATCACGAATCTCTACAGGAGGGGCGACTTCCCAATGATAAGTCCAAACTGTGTATTTCTCCACAAATCCATGCTGAATTATGTGTCCCAGAATTACATTCAGATCTTTCCGCATCTTTTGATTCTTGCAATCCACGCAAGGACAAAAAATATTGTTTCTATTCTCCCTCAAAGCGTGTGCCTTAGCCTTATCAACAAATGTTGATGCTTCTCTCATGAACACCGGATGAGTTCTCCGTGTCTCATACATCCATGTCCGATCCCTATAAAAAAATTCACAGCATTAATTAATATTATATTGCCGGTGTTTTGTAAATAAACAAATTAAACTTAAATCCTACTTTTTAACTAAAACGTCATTCACAGCAAATAATAATACTGAGACAATATTAGTTACCAAAAAATGGTTCAATAAAAAAAACAAAATATTTGACCTACAAAGTACAAAAATAGCACAAAATAACAATTCAAACAAGTTTACATATCTTCGCATTCAACCAATGAAATTTTACAAAAACGGAAGCAAATGAAGGAGATGATCAAGTACATTACCTTTTATATTGATTTCAATCGAAGATTTCAAGTCTAAAACACTACTACACAAATACTCATTGGTGCCGGTTCGAAAGGCCTCATAGGTGCCGGTTTCGAAGCCGGCACCAATTGGTCGGCACTAATGTTCAAAGCTATTGGTACCGGTTTCTTAACCGGCACCTATAACATTATAGGTGCCGGTTGTAAATGTCTAACAGGCACCTATATGATATTATAGGTGCCGGTTCCTATAAATAACCGGCACCTATAAGTGATAGGCCCCGGCTCCTCTGAAGCATCATAGGTACCGGTTCTTTACAAGAACCGGCACCTATAGTCCTGAAGCATAAAAAAAATAATTTTGAAGCCACATATAATATTTCCTGAAATACAGAAATCACATAATATTACAATATTACATTCACATTGTTCACATTCACAGGAAGACTCATTTTGTTCACATTCACTGGAAGGCACAACCATGTGCAAAAATCATAGCCATTGCAATCTAAAGAATACTCTTTGCCAACATAGCCATAGCAATGAGAAGAGATAGATAATGGCTGAGAATACTCTTTGCCAACATGCATAATAAAAACCAGATAATATTGACCACAATATAAAACATGCAATCTAAAGTTGAGATCAAAATTGAGATCAATCTCTCTTAAATTAGGCATGATTAAAATGTGGTCAAGGCTAATGGAACAGTGATAATATAACTTAATTACCAAGTGTTGAACTTAAACATGTATATGTTTGTCAGGTCGCCACAGCAATTGGTTATCTAGAGGAATCCTGTACTGTTGCACTGCAGGTGACCATATGAAATTACTTATATTACCACTCTGCAGGATGTTAATTATTCATTACCATCAGTGGCATGCAGTGTCAGTTCTCACTTGTATTTGTTTCATGTTTGGGGATTGATGAGGGATAGCGAATAGAAAATCTGTCAGGTCAATTTGAGCTTATGAGAGCATAAAAAAATATCACAATCACCCCTCTCATCTAGAAACATACTCTTTCTCCCTGTATATGAAACCAATAAATCCAAAATACGTACTACCTCCATTCTGTAATATACCCATCAAAGAACAGAGGGAGTATGGGGATGGTTGTTTGAATGCAAAGTATGACACCTTATACTTTTTCAAAAATGGTACGTCAAAATTTTTTTTTCCAAAATTGCAGTTATGTAATTTGTTTAGGTACATATATTTTTAATCTTTCTGTATTATGGAATTGAGTTTGTTTAGAAATATACTGGTGAAGTAATTTTATTTTATTTTAACTCTGTTTTAATTCTTCTGGATATATTAACATATAGGGATTAAAAGAGACCTAACTACTAGTAATATATGTATAAACAGATATATGTATATGCATATACTATGAAGTCAAGTAGCAACCATAATATAAAACCCGAAGCCTCGAGTAAAGAGCATAGAAGATATTGCTGGGACTCAGCGTGCCAGTCAACTTCAGCCTGAGACGTGCCCGTCAAACCACACGAAGGCGGTGACCAGATGTGTTACACATCTCAGGAGACTTGACAAAAATTCGCTTGAGCTCTACAACATCTCAAATGCTCTAAACTCGTACTCATATGAAAATTTTAGTTACACATGCTCACCTGTTGCTTACAGAGACAACAATGATGATGCCTCCCTCATCCATGCCACATCCAGTCAGTGAGATCACCTGTTGCTGTTAGGGATAAAAATATGAAATAGAGAAAATTGAATACATGGTTAGATATATATGTGAAAAAATAATAGATAAACATTAACAAATAGAGAAACTTAATGCATGTTCAAGACATTAAGAAAACCACATCAATCCAAATAACTAATCTACAAGACACTTAGAAAATGTTTGAAAGGTATGGCCCACTAAAGTCTAGGTCTTTGTATGCTTTGGCGTTGATCGGCTATCTAAAGTGTCAGTAGGGCCGCCAGCCTCAATGAAACCCACTAGCCCAGCAGGAGCCTTCGAAATGTTGTATGCGCCGTTTGACGAGATGATATGGTCGAAGATGAATCCGCATAGCTGTTCAGCGAGGCCCAAGCAAACATGTGGCAGCAATTTACTTGTCGGGAGCTTTAATTTCTGCAAATGGAAGGATTAAAGATGTGGAAAGATACTATGTGTTTAGTAAATTGGATTTATGTCTTAGGAGACAGGGCAAACCTCAGCATCCGTAATGTTCCAGTTGCCGTCCTCCATGAAAACCCACATAAATCTCATCACGTAGAACCCACATGTGCTCGTGCCCGGATCCTGACGTGAGCAATAAGGGTGGCACCAAACTCGAAATTTATTTGCACATGGAGCGTGTCGAATACACTTCTTCTTGTACTTCACAAGTGCCTTATCTAGGATGTCAATGAGGGATTGGTAGTTGGATTGCGGTTTCCTCATTGAATCCATGACGACAATCTTGGAATCGTTTAAATGGATGGCAATAAGAATCCAGTGAGGCCTACATACAAGGGAAGAGAACAATTAACATCTTAAAGTACAACGATGAGAGGTACAACGATAATGCCACACTTACTTAAAGTGGTAGGGCAGAAGGATGGTATTCATGTCCTGCAGCTTGACAAAGGATGTGTAAAGGTAGTTCAGCACTTCTTGGGAGGACCATTCGCCTGCGTCAATATTATAGGAATTGACTATTTGTGGGTCGAGGAATCCTAGCTTGTTATGGGTCGCTCTACATTCAAGCGACCCCATTCCGCATAAGGAAAATAATTAGACACGCAACGAGGATATTTACTTAGAAAAATGGCGAGAGGTCGAGTATACTTACAATGCCCATAACTGAATTACCGATAAGTCTAGCTCCCTCAGATTGTATAGATGAAATAGTTCTCTAAATGGGACCCAAACTATACCATCACAGTGATGAAAGTCCTCGTCCCTGTAAAAGACGGGGAACATCTCTTTACCATCCTTGGCCATCTGTAAGTACCACTCTTCTACCCTTCTCATTTGAGTACATTTGCCAATGACGTGGCGATATGCGTCGGTAGTCAAAGAATGACCAAGCTTGAACTGAGCTGCCAATGGGGCCATCTCAATATTATCCACATCATCCAAACTTTTCAACCCTGCCTCTTTTAGAAAGTCTTGCATAGTCTTGCTGGCCTCATCTTTCTCGAATTCTTTCTTGGAAAATTCTTGCAATCCCTTTTTCCTGATCGTGCGTCGGAAGTCCGTAATAGGTTGCTTTCGGGCAGGTGGCCTTGCCATGCGAATGAAGTGATCCTGTACTTCGACTGGCACTTTGAAAGATGGCTCCGACCTGGTAGGCAATGGCGTCTTCTTGGTCTTCTTCAGAGATGGTGGTTCAGACATTTGGGAAGTTTTACAGAGGCGTCCCCTCTTTTTTGGCCGGTCTGATGAAGCTAGGCTCTGATGTGCTGCCTCTGGAGGAGATGGGCTCTTACGTTGCGCCGGTGGAGAAGACGGGCTCTTATGTGGCAATGGTGGTGGAGTTGGCATCCTTTGAGGGGAGGGAGGAAGTCCTTCAGAGCTAGACCCGCCATCGCTTGGCTCGTCATCACCATCTCCTGAAGGAAAGATAATGAAACGCTTGCGCCACAGGATTATGTTGTGGATGGCTTCACCAAGAGTGTTCACCCCCTCCTCTGGAGCAAAATCAAGCTGTACTGCCCTGTACCTCCTCGGCACGTCCTCCACTTCGACCCTTGAGTAGCCACTTGGTATCGGCTTACCGTGTATCATCCCTCCCTCCGTTACGGGATGTGCCATCGCGCGTGCCACCTCTTGACTGATGTTTTGAAGTGGCACATGCAGCCTGCATGCAGTACGTACAGTGATGTGGTCCACGGGGTAATGAACCGTGTCCGGTTCTTGAGGAACCTCAGTTGAAGCGCAGCTGCTTTTCTTCCCACCTGGACTGGTTAAGTGGCCAGCATTGCCTCCTTGCTGACCTTCAAGCCTTGCCATTACCAGTGCCATTTGTTCTTTCAATAGTCTTATCTCTTCCGATTGGTCTCTGGAATTTTTATTGCTCCGAGACCGGTACCTATGTCTGTCTTCAGGAAAACCTTCTCTCCATAGAACTAGGCCAATTCCTCTTGTGCGTCCTGGATGCTCAAGGTTCTGCAATGCAAGTGTAAGCTCATCTCTCTCCCTGCTCGCAACAAAAGAACCTTCTGAGGACTTTAGATGGACCTCGTGGATCCTCTGGGACACTTCTTGCTCTCGAGGACCCTTATGTACCAACTCGCCTGTATCCGAGAGTGTTAAACCTCGGGCGTATTGGTAATTCTTTCCCCGTTGGCACCAGTCCTTCGTCTCGATCTCGATTCCCTTTTGCAGCAGCTCATCTTCCCGGAGTTGCCATTTGGCTATGTTCTTAGCATATCCGCTAGGGCCGAGACGGTGAGGGTATCGGTTTTTGGCCGCATTGGCCTGGTTCCTTTCGCTAATCTCCTTTGCCTCATCTGATGTTCTATAGGCCACAAAGTCATCCCAGAAAAGACGACACCTTCAATAGTTGGCATCTTCAAAATTTGGTGTCAGACCCTTCTTGACAAACTTCCTATTAAGATCCGTCTTCCACTTCTTGAAGCTGATGGACATCTTCTTAAGAGCCCCAGACTTTGCGAGTTCTTCTTGTCCCTCGGGAAACTGGAATGTCCGCTTTAACTTTTCCCAAGCAAGATCCTTGTCTTTGTCTGGTACCGTCCACTCCAATTCGTTTGTATCACTGCTCTTCCAGTGCCGGTACTTGATGGGGATGTCATCCTTCACGATGACACCTATAGCTTTGCCGTATGGGGTGAGTGCCGATTCTGGAGCTATAGGGGTCCCATCTGCAGCTAACTCCGTGATAGTGTATAGACCTGAGGGCATCCTAGTTGGACCTCTAGCCTTTCTTCTTGCCGATGAGGTTGAAGTATTCGCGGAGTGCGTAGTGGCCGAAGGATCAACCTCCTTCAAACATCAGTATAAATTAGTCATTCATATGTAGTTTTAAGGTATTATTTGTTCCAGATGGGTTAATTTACCTCTGTATTGTGCGGGTTAACATCGGGCTGATTCAAGTTTAGAAAGCCACTTGGGCTACCATTACCACCATCGGTTTCTCTAGAATTTGTAGGCCTAATGTTATCTTGTTCCCCTCACATTTCCTTTTGTAGATCTAGGCTAGAACTACTGCTAGATAGATACAAGAAATTAGTGTAAGAACGTGTTGTCCTCTTGATGATATTCTTCCAAATATACCAACAGTAAAGTAATGCCATCTAATTCCATACACCATGTAGCAGTTTAGAAAACGTGTACGCGAAAAGCGAGAGACCCAAAATTGAAAAATATGAAAAAGTAAACAGCCTCATAAAGCAAGTGTACTAATGTACTTTGCATAGCTATAGTGTACGTATTAATTTCTGAATTTGTGCTCAAGTTCTGAAATCTGTTTAGTTATGAAACATGAATTTGAGTAGTGAAATTCAAAAGCAATCCTTATGTACATAATTGTTCTACGATACACAAGGCGCACGATGCTAGTTTCCTGTGCCAGGCGTAACACCGTACACCGACACGGCATTGCATCCTCTGTGCAGTTGTTTCTTGCCCATGTACGTCGCGTGAATAAACTTTGCACACCTTTATTGTCCATCGTTAAAACTTGCTCAAGTTTAGAAAAAATTTCTAGTACAATCAAGTCTTCTCGTTAAAAAAAAGTTATCATAGCCTTTTTAAAAAAGGAAAGGATGAGACATGTTAGTATGAAATATATTATTTCATAAACAAATGTTGTAAACTTTTTTTCTTTCCTATCTACCATCGAGAGTAATGAGTAGTACCACATAATACCAAAGATCTTCTCTTTTTTTAAAAAAAAATTAAGAGTTAAATGTAGGGTTCAAAAAGTGTGGCTTTGCTCCTAAGTTGGTGGCTTTGCTCATAACTGGACTGTGGACAAAGCTGGTTCTGTTTTGCCCCCACAGGCCCCACTAGCCATCACTCTGGTTTGGCTCTTTCAATTGTACTTCACGTGAACATACTTTTCTTGTTTTATATTATATAAAACGTTTTAGCTTTTTAAGAAAATTAAATTTCTTTAATTTTGATTAAGTTTATAGAAAAATATAGCTATATTTTTCACACAAAATAAATAATTTGATGTTCTATATGTTAAGTTTCGCTATAAATATGATCAAATTTAAAAAAATTAACTTTAAAAATTAAGGCAGAACATCTTATAATGTAAAACGCATAAAGTATACTAGAATGTTGAAACAAAGAAAATACTCTTGGCCATATCAAATTAGTAGAGGTCGAACCATCAAAACAAAAAGTGCTATGATCATCAAATTTGTTACTCAATTCTTGGTTAGCTGAGATAGATCGATGATCGATGATCTACTGCAATCTAGCTAGCACATGTCCATCTGCGAGGGCAGCTGAGGTGCCCCATGGACTCCAGCGCTGTTGATATCGCGGAAGTACATGGGACCGTCAATAAGATAGCAGCACATCGCGGTAGCCCCACAAGCGAAGCAGAACACTGCCATCCCAGAAAACACCATCTTATCTAGCATTCTCGTGTATGTCGTCGCCACAAGCACGGAAATAGCTCCAATGCACAACATATATAGCCAATCAACCCCATACATAAAATCCCTCCTATTCAACCCCAGAGTGCCAAGCAATCATGATGACATGCTTGCACTTATCCAGTGTTGCAAGAACCTCCATGTTAGCAAAAATTTTGATGAGTTTGTGAAACCGATGAGTGGAGCCAGCCAGTAGGATATTAAGGCAATAGAAATACATGTGTGGTTCAAAGATGTGGACAATATATGAATCACAACTGATATGATAAAAGGTACCCATGAATCACAACTAGTAATATAGAAAGGGTTATGGAGTATCAAGATGTGGACAATACTACAATACCCGATGGCAGGGAGGAGGAGGGCGGCGGTGACGACGGACGACGGCGGCGCTAGAGGAGCGCGGCAGCACCTCCCGCAGCAGCAGCACAGCGGCGGAGGAGACCACCAAAGCAGCGGAGGAAGGCGGCTGCGGTGGACGGCGGTGGATAGCGACGGTGGACGGCGGTGGACGGCGACGGCGAAGGAATTGGACAGCGCTGCAGGAGAGCAGCGGCGACGATGGAGGACGCCGGCGCTGGAGGAGGGCAGCGGCGGCGGTGGAGGAGGATGGGGATGGAGGGCGCAGGGTGAGGGGCCCGCGGATCCGGAAGGAGGACGACGGTGGACGGCGACGGCGGTAGATCCAGGCAGGTGGAGGACCGACGGTGGTGTAGGAGGGGGACGGCGGTGAACGGCGACGGCGGGCGGCGGGCGGCGGACGGTAGAGCGATGGAGTCGGCAAGGTGGTTTGGGGGAAATGGCGTCGGCAGTGGCTGGCGAAATGGCGATGGGCCAGCATATATACAAGCCACATAGGTACCGGTTCGTATTTACAACCGGTACCTATTATGGTTAAAGGTGCCGGTTGTATAATGGAACCGGTACCTATTTATGCTAAAAGGTGCCGGCTATAAATTGGAACCGGCACCTTTTCTACCATATAGGTACCGGTTATTATGTACAACCAGCACCTTTTACCACATAGGTGCCGGTTGTTAATACGAACCGGTACCTATGGACAATTCTGGGGGGGTTATACAGGTACCTTTAACACAATCACAATTACATGTTTGCAAATGTAGTACTTCACAGCCAGTATTCACAGCCAGGATATGTGTGGAAATCTTACGGTATTCATAGCAAAAGCTCTGACTACAGAGATCCATGCAAGTGAGCTGTTGTTTGGGGCATCATTCATATATATATATATATATTTCAAAATTATAAGAATTTCAAATCTAAAATAAATCAGTAAAGTGCCACAATTTTGATTTAGTGAAACCCATCTACTGCCAACAAATACCATATTTTCTCTTTTGTTGTGTAATTGTTCTATTCTAATTAATTGAATCGGTCCAACTCTTGTCCTCATATTCAAATGAATCGAGATTGATAAAGAGTTAGTTAATGATGTTTGAGCATGTACTGTTTTTAGTGCTTATTTATTTTTGATTGGTAGCTATGGTTTGATCACAACCCATAGCATGCTTAGAGCTCTAATATGCCTTGAACTTATACTGAATTCAATTAATCTAAATCTCGTAATATATATATATATATATATATGTATATAGATATATATATCTATATATATATAGATAGATAGCAAGATAGATAGGTAGATAGAGACACAAACCAATAGCCTGCACTAAGGCTGGACCAATTACACAATTTACATGTTTGTTACAGTACAATTCAAACATGCAGGTCTATCACAATTACTCCTTCCTCATGGTCGCTGCGAACATATGGTGCTTCTTCCTCGTCTTCGTCTTCCTGACTTTCTTCACCTCCTTCTACATCTATTGCAAACGGTAGTAGCTCGTCGATTTGATCGTAGCCTTCCTCATCAACGATATTCTCAACTCCGACAATGCTTCGCTTTCCATGGAGAACCACGTGGCGATCGGTCAACGAGGAAGGGTCTTTGACATAAAAAACTTGTGTTACGGATTCTGCGAGCACAAATGGTTCATCTTGGTAACCTACATTGTTTAAGTCCACGATGAACATTCCGTACTTGTCAATCCTCAAACCACTTGGAATTTTGACCCATTGACACTGGAAAAGTGGTACCTTCAGCGGTTCATATTCAAGCTCCCAGATTGCCTCTATATAACCATGGTACGTTTGTTCTACACCATTACTATCGAAGGCGTCTATGCGGACACCACTGTTTTGATACGAGCTCTTGGCATCCTGGGTTCTCGTGTAAAATGTATAGCCATTAATGTCATACCCTTGGAATGAATGAATTGTGCTCGCAGGTCCTCGAGACAAAACATACAGCTGGTCACTATCAGTATTCATAGCAATGATATGCTTCTGTAACCAATCGCCAAAATTCAGCCTATGCTGCTTAGCTATCCATGCCTCTGATTTGCTTGGGTTCTCGCTGCAGAGTGTGTTATAATGCATGTCGACAAATGGAGCCACCAAGGCCGACTGCTGGAGCACTGCGAAATGTGCTTGCCGTAATGTTTCTAGGCTAGGAGCGAAAATTGCCTTATGCCCTAGTGTCCCTTTCCCTAGTAGCCTGCCCTCGTGTCGAGACATCGGCACACCAATGGGATGCAAATCCATATAGTCGATACAGAACTCAACCACCTACTCTGTTGCATAACCCTCTACGATACTGCCCTCTGGTCGAGCTCTATTACGCACATACTTCTTTATGATCCCCATGAACCTCTCGAAAGCCCACATGTTATGCAGATACACTGGGCCGAGAATCTTTATCCCTTTCACGATATGTGACACGAGGTGAACCATTATATCAAAAAATGATAGTGGAAAACACATCTCGAGCTGGCAAAGGGTAATGATTACATCTGCTTGGAGCTTGTCTAGCGTGCTTGGATCGATCCCCTTCTGATATATAGCATTGAAGAACGAGCACAGCTTTATGATTGGGTTTCGAACCTTATCTGGCAAAATGCCTCTAATAGCAACAGGAAGAAGTTGTGTCATCAGCACGTGGCAATCATGTGACTTCATGCCCACTAATTTCTTCTCCTTCATGTTGACAAGTCTTTTAATGTTCGCGGAGTAACCAGAGGGGACTCGGACACCCTGCAGGCACTCCAACAGGCTTATTTTCTCTGTGGCACTAAGGGTGTAGCACGCGGGAGGGAGGTACTGGCGACCATTGGGCTATTCTAGAGGATGTAGCTCGGGCCTGATGTTCATGTCTGCGAGGTCTCTCCGGGCTTTCAACGTGTCCTTTGTCTTGCCGGGTATGTTTAACAGGAGTCCCATCAAACTCTCGCACACATTCTTCTCAACATGCATCATGTCAATCGCGTGACGGACATCCAAATCTTTCCAATATGGTAGTCCCCAAAAGATAGATTTCTTCTTCCAAAGAGGTTTCTTACCACCCTTGCTCGTTGTGCCTCGATTGCCTTGCCCCTTACCAAATATACATTCAATATCTTGTACCTCTTCAAAAATCTCTCTGCCGGTACGATGTGTTGGAGCTGTACCCTCCTCCACCATGCCATCAAAATCTCTTGTATTGCTACGGTACTGGTGGCCGGCTGGAAGAAACCTCCGATGGCGCATGTACACAGTCTTTCCGGAGTACTTCAGCCACCTGCTCGCTGTATCCCGCATGCACTGCACACATGCACAACCACCTTTCACTGTTTGCCCGGATGTGTTACCAGCTGCAGGGTAATCTTGGATGGTAACAAACAACATTGCCCTTAAGGTGAAGTACTCTCTTTTGTACGCATCCCACATCTGCACACCCCGGTCCCATAGAAACTTAAGATCATCCACTAATGGCCTGAAGTAGACATCGATATCGTTGCCAGGTTGCTTGGGCCCTTGGATTAGAAGTGGCATCATAATATACTTACGCTTCATGCACAACCATGAAGGAAGGTTGTAGATAACAAGTGCCACTGGCCACGTGCTATGTCGACTGCTCATGTCACCGAATGGATTCATCCCGTCCGTGCTCAGCCCAAACCTTATATTCCTAATCTCTTGCGCGAAATGCTTTTTATACTTTCTATCTATCTTTCTCCATTGAGATCCATCGGCAGGGTGTCTTATCATTCCATCCTTCTTACGCTCTTCGTGGTGCCAACGCATCATCTTTGCATGTTTTTTATTTGCATACATGCGTTCAATCCGAGGGATTATAGGAAAATACCACGCAACTTTAACGAGCACTTTCCTCTTCTTCAGGACCGGGCCACCACTGTCATCATCAACATCATCATCATCGTTAACTCCACCCTTATACCGCGGTGCTCCGCAAACTGGACATGTATCCAAGTCTGCATAGTCACCTCGATATAGGATACAGTCATTTCGACATGCGTGAATTTTCTGCACTTCCAGTCCGAGTGGGCAGACAACCTTCTTCGCTCGGTATGTTGTTTCTGGCAGCACATGACCCGCTGGAAGGAGGTCTCCAATCAGTTGTAGAAGCTCTGTGAAGCTCTTGTCACTCCAACCGTTGGTTGATTTTATCTGCAGCAACGAGAGGACGACGTGTAACTTGGTGTGCTGCTCATTGGATAAAGCGGGGTTTTTGAGTCCTCCACCATGCCCTTGAACTTCTCGTATTGCCTGTCATCGTCGAGGGCTATCTCCCCGTCGCGTAACATCTGATCTAAATCATCTGATTCGTCACTATCATATCCACCTCCGTCAGCAGGCAACTCCACATTGCCTCCGTCCATTACATCCGGATTCTCATCTTCACCATGATTGTCCTGACATGTGTAATTAGGCATAAAACCCCTTGTTAGGAGATGCTCATGAACTTGTTTTGCAGGAAACTGTCTCTCATTCCTGCAATCAGCGCATGGACAACGCAAGTGTTCCGTCGTGTTCAATGATCTGGATCTCGTGGCTGCGATCACGAAGTTGGTTACTCTCCTGGCATATTCCAAGGTACCGCGCTGCGGAATGTTCATCCCTCCTTCATCCATCGCTCCTACGAAAATTCTTAAATTAACCACTAACATACGTATATCATTCTCTATATCTATTGAAATTCTGATATATGTTAATAACAGTTACATTACTCATTGATGATTAATCTCTAAATTACTCCAATATAATAAGTCATCATACTTTCTCATGCTTCTCATTCAACAAAACAAATTGCAAAAAAAAATTAACTTGACAAATATTAGTGCGAATTACATATCGAATCAACACATACTAACCTTTACGCATGCAAACACATAGACCTCTCGATATTTTTTAAATTTTTGGGCAAAACCTCCTCCCCCCGTTTGGATGAGCTGAAGAGAAGCCACAAAATCATGAGAATGCAGTGAACAAGGGGTATATATAGACTTGGGGGATATAGGTGTCGGTTAATGTTATGAACCGGCACCTATTTAGTTTCCTTCCGAAGGAAGCCACCACATAGGTGCCGGTTTTTAATAAGAACCGGCACCTATGTGATAGGTGCCGGTTTATTAGGTTAAAGCGGCACCTATGTTACCGTAACATAGGTGCCGGTTCTTATTACGAATCGGCACCTATGTGATAGATGCCGATTCGTAAATAAAACCGGCACCTTTTTTGGGCTCATAGGTACCGGTTTTTCTTACAAACCGGCACCTATAGCCTTCTCCCATTCAACCGGCACCTATAAGATCTTATAGGTGCCGGTTCGTGAAAAAATTGGGTCTATTTGTCTTTTAGGTACCGGTTCTAGCAAATCCGGCACCTATGTGGCCGGTACCTATGCAGGTTTTTGTAGTAGTGAAACCTCCCATCAAAAGAAATTACCTATTTTTGGAGAGAGAAACCGAGTTAAAAAATATTCCAATATCTTCACATTAAACCAATAAAAATTTTTAAAAATGGAAGAGAAGATCAAGCACGGTACCTTTTGTATTGATTCCAATTGAAGAATTCAAGTTGAAAATTTTCTCCCCTATAATTGCCTTTTTTTGGAGAGAGAAACATCATGTTCAAAGTGGCACTATCGGGGTTGAGAGCTGCTTTATGATGCTTCATCGCGTGCGGTCCACCTAACGGACCGCACGGGATAATGCATTATCCCGTGCGGTTCACTTAAGCGACCGCACGGGCTATTATCCCGTGCGGTCGCTTAAGCGGCCCGCACGGGAAGATACCCATGCGGTCTAACTACCGGCCCCTTCGGGGCCGGTTTTTTCAGGCGCGGCCACTTATGGCCCGCTTGAAAACTATCGGGGCCCTCGTCCAAAAAAATCGTTTTTGTAGTAGCGCTAGTTTGGTTTTATAACTTCGAATGTGAATATGTATGTGAATTCTAATATGAATATGAATGTATATGTATATGTATATGTATATGTATATGTGAATGTTGAGTCATGTGTATATAATCTGCCATATTGCTGTTGAGTTGTGTAAATGATGAGAAATCATATCATTTTGTGTGTACGCATATTTTGGTACAGTGCACTTAGATTGTTTTTTGCCCTAGGGCAGGTTTTCTATAAAATGACTCATATAAGATTGATGTTGCATCTCTGATAAGCCACATATATGTTGATGGTGGAGAAGAAAAAGGAGAAGGATTTATGTACGACGGATCGAGTACGAATGTTAAGAATACCTCTTCCGAACAAAAGAACGAGCAATGAGATGTTGTGGGATGTGGACAGCATTAACACTAGTCTTGTGAGCCCTTTTGTGTTGCCACCACCTGGATATATACATGTATATATCAATTCCACTTTAATGACAACGAAATTGAGAGGACATACATGTACTATATATCTTCATTTTTAATATATCATAATGACTTTAGACATGACGTTTGACTATTCATCTATTTAAGTACAATTTATTTTGATGTAACTTAATTACTTCATAAATTTAAAAGGTACTTTAAGCTGATTTATACTTTTGTACTTAATATTTTTTTAATAATATGAATAGTCAAACGTAATGTCTAAGAGTCAATCATATCTTATATTTAAAAATAGAGGGATAGAATATAAATTTATAGGAGAGGCAAATTGGATTGATAATCAAATTATGGGGAGGAGAGGATACATACATGTACCGCGGACCAAAGAAGATGATGTCGGTGGGATTGAAGAAGGCGCAAGCTGAAGAAGGTTTTAATGGTTGTCGCATCTTGGCTTTGAAGTCAGGACACTTGGCTACCTTCTTCATAACCGCCTCCACTGCCTCCCCCTTTATGCTTCCATACAGCCGCGCTGCCCCTGCATGAATTGCATATATATTGCACTGAATTGCATGCCAATCTATCAAAGGCTAGTTGTGAAGCCAATTCAATTAAAAACCGGTGTGCTGGTAGAGTGGTAGGTACTAGTGTTGATGAAAAATCCACGTCGAGCCGATAGTGCCAAATCTGCGTTGAAGCAAACAGTGTCGAAACACATGAAGGCTTAGGAGATCTGCTTAGCTCCAGTGCGCCCTAAAATATTGATGAAATACGGGCATGTCAGTCAGTTTGATCCTATAACTGGCAAGATATATAAATTGACAATCAAAGAGTCAATCGGCTGACAAGCCGATGGAACAATACTAGCCGATGTAGCGATACTAGTCGATGTCGATAGGGTTTTAATCAATCGGCTATATGTCTGATGTAAATTTCAATATTTGAATAAATAATGATGTGAAGGCAATCGACTGATAATAATAGAAACCAATCGAGTAATAATGATATGATAGAATAAATACTGATCCGATGATTAAAGCATACATCGGCGAGAGATCCGATGTCATTAAATCCAAATGATAAGATAATCAATAAAATCTTTGTTGCAATCGGCTAACACCAACTCATCGGCTGAAACACCGATGATACCCTTATCGGTAATCAAAGAGCAAGTTAGTTCTTACAATTCCAAGCACGACTTAGTAGGTCAAATCCAATTGATGCAGCACTAAGTATGAAAGAAAATATAAGGTCTAAACAACCAAATCTTTGATTGATTTTCAGGGTGGTCATATATTAAATTTAACCAAGACAGTAAAACCATCAAAGAGAAATTTAACACATCGTATAAGTGTTAACACCAGAATTTGGTAAGCCCCAAAGTCCTCATCGGCCCAGGATCCATATTGGCTCAAGGTTGGTATCGGCCTAGAGTCTTATATCAGCCGATGGGGGTTTTCTTAAACCAATCAATAACAGCAGTCGGATTCTTGTTAGATTAGGGAAGATCTTATCCAGAGAAGACCGAGTTTGAGGAAGATGCAGCTTGTATCTATTAATTAGGAAGAATTTGTTAGTTTCCTTTTTATCTTTAGGAAAGTGTGTTTTGTGTCCAATAAGGACTTTATCTGTTTCCTTTTATTTTTAGGAAAATTTGAGTCGTATTCTGTTAGGATCTTTGTTAGCCTATGGGTATAAATATGCAAGCCCGAGGTTCATGTAATTTTTATCACACGATCAATACAACTTCGACGCATCGCCACATTTTTACTTTCATCTTCTTCGGCGAGTTCATGCCCTTCCTACGAGGGGTAAGTCTCGTTATGGCTGCCTGCGCTGTCGGGGCTAGGGTTTCGACGTTCTGATCTCGTCAACGTAAGCACCTACTATCATATATCTTAGTCAATCTGGTTCGGCTTCTCGATTTAGTCTTATCGGCCAAGATTCGCTTTAGGGTTTACGCCGGTATCGACTAAATCGCCTCGCTAGATTAGATTGGCTAAGGTATCCACCACCCCGAAAATCAGTCGAGGGCTTGATTGTCTAGATCTTGCATTTCTTTTCATACTTAGTGCCGCTAAGTCGTGATTAGAACCGTAATCTCTAGCCTGCCTGTCGATTGCCAATAAGGGTTTCACTGGGGTTTCAGCCGGTGAGTTATCTGGATGTTGCTTCGGCCCAAAAGTTTTACATATAGATTGGATCTGACCGATGATAACAGAGTATTTATTGTTTATCTGCTTATTGAGAGTTTATGCCATCGGATCTTTGGCCGATGTGTGCTTTAATCTTCAGATCAATGTTTATTTTATATTCTATATCACATTGCTATATCATCATGTTATCATCGGCCGATCGGTTGTTTTGGCTATCGGCCTATCGGCCGATACGTTTTTGCCCTATCGGCCTATCGGTCGATAGACCTTCTGTTCTGCTATTTTGCATATCTTGTCAGTGGCAGGACCAAACTGACTGGCACGCTCGCGCTTCATCAATTTTAGCACCTGCATTGGAGCTAAACAGATCTCCCAGGCCTTCGTATGTCCACGCGCCGGGTCCACATCGGCGGTACGGATTCGGCGTCAACAATAAGATCGGCTAACCCTCCAATGAAACATTAGCATGAACCTATCGGCTTAACAAGACTTAGATTATCAACAACAATCTAGTAGGTCGAACCTGACCGATACAGCACGAGATTGTATATAATAATCTAATACTTAATGAGCCGATAAATTTGTTTAATGTAATGGATATAACAAATCTATCTAAAACATCATTGTGATTGTAGAGATATATCGGCTAAGACAGAAGATCAGACCTAACCGAGAAATTCCCAGCTAAACCGATGCGTCTCTAAACACAATGCTATTAAAGATAGACTCGAAATATCAAGTAGGCAAATATATCAACCGAACTAGAACGATCCAAGAGATCAAAGCGATGCAGCCTTGAACAACACCAATGTAGCCGATACATTCACTGGGGCTGGCGGAACATGGGACTTACCCCTTCACCGAAGATCGAAAGCCGATGCAGCACCGCGTCAGATGCCATGTTCCGTCGGTTGATAAGTAAAACCTCGAAAAAGAGGGTGACGATGCGCCGAAAGTAGTTATATTGATCTAGAGATAGATTACATGGACCCCGGGTGTACATATTTATACCCATAGGTAGATACTAGTCCTTATTGGACAAGACACATAATTTTCTAAAGATAAAGTAAAGGATACAAGTCTTGATCGGACTCTAAACAATCTTTCCTAAAAATAAAAGGAAATTAACTGATTCTAACTAATTAATAGATAAATTTTCATGCCGCATTCTCCTTAAACTCGGCCTCTTCTGGATAAGCTTTCTTTAATTGAATAATTTTCTTAACCAAATCTACTAAGAATCCGACTGCTGGCGAGTGATAATTTTCATTGGCCGATTCCAGGACTCTGATGAATTAAGTCATGCTTAAAGAACGTATCTTAAATAAAATAAATGATAATTATATAATTTTTTAGATAAAATAAATAGTCAAACGTATGTAAACAATATTATATATTAAGAAACAAAGAGAGCAGTTGGCACGAACTTGAATTGGTCGGTGCGCATGGACAGTATAGGACTTTACGAAGGCCATGATAGTTGGGGTGGGCGAGGAGCTTTGCTTGAACGCGATCGAAGACATCGGAGGCTTCGTCGAAGGCGAACTTGACCATGATATGGAAGATGAAGATGACAGAGAGGATGCTGTTGGCCTCCCCGCTGCGCCTGAGGTGATGATCAGGACGAGGGAGGAAGCCCTGCAGCCTGCATGTAGGACCAACTTCCCGGAGATAGCGCCACGACCTCCCCCTCCTTCCTCTCTAGCCTATTACATGGGAATACATATGCATCATCTGATCGATCTATTCAGTCTAATGAACAGTAATCAATATACTAGAGAATATATATGCACGTACGCTTGGGTTGTGTCGTGGAGACCGTGTCGCCTAAGCAGAGAAGAAGCCGTAGCCGTAGCACCATCAAGTCGCCGTCGAATCGCCTCGGCCTCATCACTAGATCGATCTGCATCATCGCCGTCCTACGTCATCCAAGATACCCTATTGGAATTGAAGCACAGGGATCGATCGAGATGACATTCATCTATGCTAGTGAGTTATAACGATGCATCGGCCTAAGAGCAACGGGCATACGGAACGGAGCTTTGGGCCAAAAACCCATAAATAAAATACCAAAAGAATGGAAAAGTCTACCTTTCGCCCTTCAATTATAGGTTGAATTTTATCCGTGTCCCTAGACCGCAAAATCAGATATAACACTTCTCCCATCTTCTAAAACTAGCACAAATCATGTCCCTTGACCGTATTGAGCAATTTTGGCCGACGTGTCGTCTACATGGCTTGTTTGACTTGGTCTTCGACCGACATGACATCTAGATGGCACTGAAAGTGAAAACACAAAAAATAAACCTTAAAAAATTATAGGGGCCCACATGTCAGCATGTACGTCGAAAATAAAAAAATTATGGTGGGACCCATATGTCATCATCCCTTTCTCTTTCCCTCTTCTCTACCGCCCTCCTTTCTTTCCTCTTTCTTCTCGAGGGGATGCACCAGTGCTGGAAATGACTGCTAGAATCCCTTTCCGGCCTCCAGATCACAATCTCACACCCCTAGCTCCGCCACCACCACTGCCCACGCCCACCATGACCTCGCAGCCTACACTCCTCACCATCTTTGTCCCCTCCTCCTTCTCCCTCTCCATCGACTCCTTTGCCTCCACGCCCCAGTATATATATATTCTTGAAAGAAGAAACTACCAAATCTGTATATTTTGAGGACTCCATAATCCATCAGAAATTTTAGAAGTGTTAATAGAACAGCTAGCTATAGTCAGTAACAAAATCCAGCATGGCCAATGGACCAGTTACACCAGTATAACATGCATGGATACACGGCATATGCAGCTGGTACATGTCACCAGTCTGAGTAGACGAAGCAGTAGGAGTACACATTAATATATGCATGCATGTACTAGATCAATTCAGGTCCTAAACACAAGGAGTTAATCCTGCACAGTTGTCTTGCTTGGTCTTGTGTGTTATTCTGAATCTATGAGCAATCGACTTGGGAAGGCAGCTGCAGCAAAATGTATGGGCATTGATCAGTCTGATAATGTCGATCGATGTGTAGGATCGATCAGGGGGTTGGATAATCAGCTAGCTTGCTGCAATTGGCACAGGAGCAACCGTTGCTGCTGGTGCTGCTCCATCGTCGTCATCTTTGTTAATATTGTGACGATGACGATGAGGAGGTGGCCCTTGTTCTTCATCTTGTGGAGGAGCTAGTTCATGTTGATCTTCGTTCCTTTCTTTCAAAATCTGTAGGAGCCTCTTCCGGATGTACTCGCTGATTGCCGATTCCTGATGATCTTCGCCGGGCATTGTATTCCTTGCCTTTTAATTGATCCTTGCAGGTGATTCTGGAGTTTGGTCACAGTGAACCCCTTCACTTTCTTGTGGCACGCTAAGCAGCCATCGTCATCTTTTCCAAGCCTCTCCCCAAGCTCCCAAACCCTGCTTACTTGGTGAACTCTAACTTTCCCCCGGATCTATGGCCTGCAAATTCAGCACTTACTAGTTTATATATCGATCATCAGTGACAGTGAGAACACTACACTAATTAATTAATCTCACTACACTAATTAATTAATCAATCAATTGTTGCGTGCATGCAATACTAGTATATTGCAATAGGTAGGGGAGCATGTTAGTTAATTCAATGCAACAAATTAAGCTTAATTGCCTGTATGCCGAAAAGTAAAGCTTCAAATAGTCATGGATTGCCTGGCAGGTATTCTCCATATGGTTCATAGCTTCATCTTCTCCCCTGCAGCAGCACGGATCAATTATATATCAGCACAACACACATGTAATGGAGTTATATTATTATATATGGAAGATTATTAACGACTAAAAAGATGAGTTCCAATAGCTAATTAAGTGACACTTACGATGGAGTATCTATCTTTGCATTCACCCAATCCTGGATTTCTTTCAAAACACCATTGTTAACAAAGGCACTTCCGGTATCTCCTGAATAAATGGTCTCAATTTTGTCATGATAACAGCGCATCGTAGCAGCAGCATTGCCAGAATGCCTAAGCCTTAGGTACTCTTCTGCCACGAGTAGAATGATGATCTCAGGATGAGCAACATAAATATCTCGGGGTGGCGCGTCAAGTTTGGCCATTGACAGGTTCTTCATCACGGACCATACACGTCAGCCGCCACAAAGCTCCCTCCCAACGATGTTGTTCCAGCAAAGTCTCTAAACTCAGCCTGCACCATGTAGCAGCAACCAAGTAGTAATAATTTTGTGGTGAGTTGGTGCAACGTACAGTTCGCTAGCTAGAATATCAAATATATGAACAAATATGCTTGCATGTTAAGTAGTACTCACCCGTCATCCTCATCTTGATGTTGCTCTACCGGATTTTGCTAATCTACAAGTGCTTCTTGTTGGACTCCCACCAGTTGCTCTAATTCATCAAGGGCTTCTTGTTTTGTCAGCTTTGCAACTGTAGCGTCTATCTCTTGATGCACTTGTATCCCTCCCCCGGGTAATTATGAGATCTGAGGTTGTTTCTGTTCTGTTATCAACCTACAAGTAATTATAGAGCATTTCAGACTATCAGTGTGTGTAACTCCAATTACAAACTATTGTGGTTCTCGATTTCTAGATCATACATGTTCAACTAATTAATAATATACTCCAATTAGTTAACTGCATGCTAATGTATATCACCATGTGTACGTACGTACTTACTGTAGGTTCTGTTGGCATTCTTCGTTTTCTCCTAGGTATGCCTTTTCCTCTTTGGCGGGAAAGGCCCACAAATAAAACCTACAATCACTCATGCACAATATATCGATCAGAGGGAACTAATAATTAGTAGTACAATTAAGATTGAATTCCGAACTAAGTATTGTAGTTTGCATTCATCCTACGACATGCTCCAAGCATCAAAATTCTAGCTATATATATATATATGCCTATAATGTAGTGCTTGATCGTCAAACAAAATGTATGTACTCCAGCATATATATTAGTACTAGCTAAATGCCCGTGCTTTACTAGATAAAAGAAAAACTTCATAATATTGCCTAAAATAAGAAATAACATATTTTTCATGAAATATATATGTTACCCATCTTTTTCTATTGGACATACCCATGTTAATTTAATTTTATATGTGGTATCCACTTATATTTAGTTATTATGTAATTTTGACAAGTTCAGCGGGTAATATCTAAAATCTACAATTGAAGTAGGTGGGTAGCAGTGCCATCACCATTAAAGTTTTTTTCAAGAAGTATAGCTAAGAGGAAGTACGTAATTAGTAATATATCTTCCAATACACAGTATATAATGTGATATGTAACATTGATATGCATGTATGCATGATATGTAACTTTGTCAATTTTTTTATTCAATCTTCTGCCACAGCTCCCTCCGTCTCAAAGTAAAGTGTTAAAAATTTGTCTTAATATATAATAACTTCTCTATATATATTATCTTCTTAACCGATCACAACATTCTCCCATTTGACTGTACTAACTCCTCTTCTCGACTAATAACAACATTGCCACATTTAATTCCATCAACTTTGTTAATCCCATATCCAACCACAAAACTTGTTATATTTTGAAACTAGGACGAAGGTAGTACCTAATATTACATTACAGGAAGAAACAAGCTAAGTGCACGTTAGAAAATTGTGTACAAAAATGATGAGAACACAATTTTCTAACTAGCAAATTGGTTTATATAGCAAATTAAACTGGCAGTAATGCATCAAAAGTGAAGGCATAAATAATTAATATTTATATTAAGTTATTGGTGCAGACAGATACAACAACTCAGATTATATTAATTAACTAAGATAGAGAGAGATAATATGCATGGATGTAAGGATCGGATACAACTAGCCAGGGAACAACTTGATCGCCGATCGATCAATGGAGCATGCATGTATACAGTACATGAATGAACAGAAGCTTCAAACAGCAGCGCGATTGATCAAATTTATATGGGCGATTAGATGCACATATATATCCAGCGCCCAAATTAAATTAAACTGCAATTAACTAAAGACATTAGCTATAGCCTATAGCTGCAAGCAGATAACTGTAATTAATTACTAACTAAACTGCAATTAACAAAAACACTGCAATTTGAGAGCATGCACATGGTCGGATGAATTCCACGATTCCATCGCTCGAATATTCGATCAACAGTGTGCAATGCAAGCAAATCAAATCAGAGTGGGCGAACCCATCCAGGCGATCAGATCATCATCGATCGATCGGACGAATATAATGCGCTAATTTCACAAAATAAAACACTATTGTTTTTGCCGTCCGTCGGTTTGTCTGTCTTCCGTCCCACTTAACCAGATCATGCACGGCTCGCTACAGGCCCTATGACCACATCAGCCAATCAGCAGTGGCAGCGCCACCAAATCCATAAAAATTCACAGTGATTCCAATTCTACCACACAGCAAGCAGGCGGTTTGATTAATCTCATCACGATCTAGATTTCGATTAAGACGATACGTGTAGCTGCAGGACTCCCCGCACCACCCGAAACCATGCATGATGCATCATTCAAATTTCCTAATCACTGCACATGAAATACAGAAGGGGACACATATTATATGGATGCCGGGATGTCAAAGAGATTACGAAGGAAACTCCAAATTGGACACCCGATCCTTTCTTTAAAAAATCGGATGATCAAATGTTTCAGTTGACCATAGGTACAACATTAAGTTATACATGGTGAAGCAAAAAATTCAGTCATTGAAACATTTAAAAATTTTGTGAAACACAGTGAAAACATACGTCGAAACATGTCTCTATCGCGTACAAAACATCATGTGTCAATGGATTGAAAGTTATGTTTTTTTTTCAGCAGAATATAATCATGTGATATCTTATTGTAAAGATCTAATTACAATGAATACAATGATATGATCGGATCATAGATTAGATAATTATTTTATGAGAAAAATTATTTTGAAGATCACTAAATGCATGTATGCATTTTGTGAAACACAGTGAAGAAACATGTTGAAACATGCCAATATCACGTAGGAAACATTGAGGTTTAAGTGTTTGAAATACATATTTTTATTTTATCAGAATAAAATCATGCTATATCTTATGGTAAAGATTTAATTACAACGAATACAACAGTGTGATCGGATCGTAAATCGGACTAGTAGTTTAGGAGAAAAATTATTTAAAGTGAGGAGGAGAAAAAAAGAAAAAACTAGCTAGTGTAACCTTGCATGCATGCGGGTGACTGAACGCTCGATTTTTTCTTGCATGAATCGGGAAACCAATGCTTAGTATTATCCAGAGATAACAGGAATGTCTTAAGCAAAAACACGTTTTCGGGAGCTACAAATTCGGTGGTGTCATTGGTTTTCAGAGTGGATGTTCATATTGACCAGAACACTAATTCAAGATCCTAGGACTTCGGTGACCTTGGACATGCAACTAATTGCTGTGGTGTGGAGACGGACAAGAACGAGGAAGCATCATATGTGTTCCCAGACGTGAAGGTTCGGTTTTTTTTGTTCTTAGAAGGAGAAGAGGTACATGTCGTGCCGGTGACAAGGATGGCCCACTACAAGAAAAGAAGGAATTCTCAAGAGCCAATTCCCGTTGGGACTAATGTTGTTCTCGTTGGGAATGCAATTTTCAAGGGGACACTCTTGCAATTGGTGCCTTGGGATTAATGGCCTAGCTAATGCTATTATTTGCTAGGACCCCGTTGAGAATAGCTTCTGCAAGAGCTAAATTCAAGAGCTTTCCTTTCAGAGGAAGACTTTTCAGAAGAGTAGGCTTGTTGCTACCGTCGAGGAATGCCTGTGGTTTGGAGTCGCTACGTTGCGAGTGTTTAGTTTATTAGATTAGTTGTTTCCTTTTTCCGCTGCAGTTTTGTAAGAGATTTATATTGTTTTGTAAGACGTGGATCTGTATGGCAACTTTGTCATTTGTGTACCCTGGCTGGTCCTGGACAGGGATTTTAATACACAATTTGCTTTGGAAATTCTGGTAGTGAATTTCTGGGCGTGACAGTCAGGCACCGGACTGCAGAAGGTGTCGCACCTGAAGGCTCGGAGTGCGATGGGGGTGCCGGCCTGTGTCGAGGCAGACGCACGGACTCGGGGTGCCGGGGATTGTTAGAGATCGCGCGAGGAAGAACACAAAGGAAGAAAATTGGCTGCTACAAACTCACGGAGGGGCAAACAAATTTGTCCAATCAAATGGGGAAATCACAACTAGACCGGCAAACATGGGGAGTGGGAGAGATGGGATAATGGGGGCGGACGATTTTGGAGGGAACACCAGAAATTCGCGGGAAGGAAAAAGATGGAATATATATATATATATAAAGTGGATTGGGGCTTGGGGCTTTTCTGTGAGAGCGTATAGAAGTAGAGAGACCAACAAATTTTTTTTTTCAGTTGGCAGGTTTTTTTAGTACGGGAAAACTTCCTTGTTTTCAGGGAGTGGGATGTGGCTGGGTCAAAACAAACTCCAGATATTCCCTCATTAAAAAAACTAACTCAGGATAAAACATTGCATCAAAAATTTATACATAGTAATATTATTTATAAAATATATGAAATCTCTTGTTTTCTATTATACAAAATTATGAAATTATTTTATAAGTTACATGACCATAAGAGTGAAATATACTGCCTTTTAAATATAGGTTTTGCATCCTTTATTTCTAGATAAAATCTAGAGTTTTTTTATTTTTTGTAATTTTACAAGGGTCGTTGGTACGGAAATAGACTGGCAATGACATAAGTGAGGCAGGTGTATGCAGTAGTACCTTCCGCTAAGTGGCGGTCATGGAGCTTGATGACGATGACAGAACAGTGACAACTCTACTCAACCTATCAACCATGGCGACAGTGTGTATAGGACCTCAGTAACGACAACGGTGGTTATGATGATGTAGTGATTAGAGGGTTGGCGCGATGATGACAACGAATAGCTACTAGAGTGTTAGTCAGCAGTGATAAGAATGCTGGCATGGGACAATATCCCTCTAGGGTAGAGGTAGTGACAAAATTCTTGTCCGACAGATGCAATGCTGGCCCGTTCTCTAGTTTGTATAAGACACTTGTTAAATATGGCTAAAAAATATCGTGGTGTTAAACCTTTTTAATTAATGTAATATTTAAATAAAACCTATAATAAACTATAACATCAGATGTGTCTCGGTATCTATACCATTAAATTGTTTGTGTTATTAAAAGATCATGATAATTAATTTATATTTTTCTATTAATGAAAGACAAACACTTATGTGTCACACGCACATGCCCTATTTGTATCATTCGTCGGTCCTTTTGAATAGTTAATTTATATTTTTTTATAGTAAGTGGATACCTGTAGCCGTTTCGTACTGGAAATGAGGTCGCACGGTCAAAATTTTATATTCACATATTTCTTACATTTTTACCGGTTACCTACGTTTTGCAGTAGTACAATGCTTTAATCAGCAAACTAAAACTTAGTAAATGTAAAAAAAGTTTTTGACAGTACAAGCACAATTTCATTTGCAATGCTTTAATTTCATTTTTTATTTAGCTATTTATATAGATTTTTTTATAGAAATCAATTAAATATAGTTTTTATTTTTAGATAATGTTTTAATCTATTTATAAATAAAAATATGCTCACAAGATCCATGCATGGCTAGTGTAATACTAGCAATTAACTAACTGTACAATTTATATTATGTAATTTATATTAAAAGGGATGCTTTATTTCATACAATCCCAAGGACCATTGCACATGCCTTGGAGATGACAAAATTCTGCAAGGGTACGTTCATGACCCTTGCAAATAAACATTATTAGCAAGGAACTAGACTGATGGTAGCAGATAAGGATCTTTTGCAAGGCTATACTATTGCAAGGGAAAATACTCTTGCCAATAATTGCATTTCTTGTA